>UCOJ01000456.1:0-102231 GCA_900474305.1 Cecidostiba fungosa | reverse complement strand
ATACACATATATATATATACAACATGAAACCGATGAAAAAGTGGTTAAAAAGCTAGTTAAACTTGGCTGAAAAGGATGAGCTATATGGACCGTGTGTGCAAGTAGATACGTGCTTCGTATATCAATCACACGCGTGCGTCTCGCCACTGCCGACATTATTCTACTTATCCACAAAAATATCCACCGGTATGGAAGAAGCTGTTATGCATAAATAACCAATTTCTTTTTTAGATTCTCAATTCAATAAAAAAATTCTTAATATTGGCCTTAACTTAAACGCCTAAGCGAACTCCGTCCGCCAAAGTGAAGTACCTTAAGAGTCACGGATTTCAAAAAAGATCGCAAGCTTTTGTAAAAAAAAGGTAAAGTTTTTTCGCTCCATTAGAGCGTCAAGTGCTCTTCGATCCTCCCATGAACTCTCGCGGTATATACTTTAGACGGAAAATTCGTCGCAAAGCAACAAAAATACCTTCAGCTCACAACTACTTTCCAAAATTCAAAAAGATTCGCAGAGCGACCAACTCCATTCCCGAAAGTTTTATCGCCCGTCAATTATGCAACCCACGTCTTCAGACACACAAACGTCGCGTTATATTTATAAACGAAATTATTAAGCCGAAAGTTTGCGCGCAACAGCTACTTCACTTATTTAGTAGCAGCAGTCCGCGGTATAAGTGTGTATCAAAGCTCGAAACTCGCGACGCAATAATTGATTCGACCAAAGTACCCAGTAGGTATACACATAGTTTGTTTCACTTTTTTTCTCGCCGTTAATATATAAGGAATCGATTCGCGCGGATTTAGAACGACGGTCAGATTGGAAGGTTTACGACGCGCGTAACGCAGAAGCGCAATTTTATTTGCTGCAGTCGTGAGATAGAGGCTGATTGAATTTGGCAGTGCGGAAAACGACAGTATATAGTATGCTAATGCGAACAGGAGATTTTTATTGGCTGCGAGAGTTTGGTGCGCGCGTTTGAGTTGTACTTGATGCGACCTTTCTCTCTCTCTCTCAGTGTATCGTGTATATATAATTATAAGAAAAATTAGGTCGGTGTATTAGGAAGCGTGTGGATCGATGTAATGATTAAGCTCCGTATTATATAAAAGAGTCAAAGGGAGAATTGCTTCGTTCTTAAACGTTTTTCGCTCGACTGGGCGATTTTTAAGAAAAAGTCAATCAAAGGAATTCAATTAACTCGATATGTGCAGTGTAACGCAGTATACCCTACGTATTTCCACGTTTGTATAGGTATACATCGCATATACCCGGCACCGCAGCGAAGCTCAATTTATCTCCATCGATACGACATAATTTGACTGTTGGCAGAGAGAAAGCGAGTTTTAATTTCCTTTGGCTAATATAACACCGGTGCCCGCGCGTGCAACGACGACTTCTCGCAATATTAGCTTCGGTTAAGCAATTTGTAAATGCAAACGAGAGCTCGGGAATTCTCGTATATACATACCAACAATAATTAGGATCCACACGGCCAAAAGTACACTTTGTTTCGCTGCATTAGCCGCGTATAATGAAATGTCAATCAGGAGAGAGAGATTAATTAATTTTTGATAGCAGACTTTAAAGAGTATGCGGTATTGACGATGCGTCGATTTCGATGACGTTTAGTGCGTGCTGAGTTGATATATTAATTGCTGTCGCTTGCGTCAATGGATTAAAAACTCGAAATTTTTTTTTCCAATCTACGTTATAACACTCTCGTCGAATCGAATAAAATCTGTCGTAAGCCTCGGGAGACAGCTTTAAAAAAAAGCACAGACAGCGTTTCGTCAATTAAACGTCACACTTCCAATCGAACGAACAACATCATACGTCAGCCTATATATAAAACTTGTAAAACCTTATCTCTTGATCCTCCATCGCTTATATACCAGTGCCAACTTTGCATCCAACGAGAGAAAAAAAATAGGTAAACACACACACACACACGTATAGCCCGAAATGCTTTCAATCAGCGATGCGATTTCCCTAGCGATCGCACAATCAGGATAATTCAATCTCCTTCTCGAGCAACGAAAAAAAAAAAAAATCGCACACAATTTCGAAAATAAAAAAAATGTCAAGCGTCGGTGAAAAATCCCCAGAGATCGAAAATCTATTAACAGTCGCATTCCCTATACTGGAGTAAAAAAAAATCTGCTCGAAAGCCATTGACGGCTATTAATGAGGACCGGCCATATAGAGAGAACGAGTCGAGATTTAAATTAAACCCTTTTTTTCCTCGCGCGCTTTTTCGCGCCAAGGCCGAAACGCAAACTTCCGGCCCGGCGAGCTGCAGCTTCCGGTATTAACTTTTGCCGGCTGTGGGCGAGGGGAGAAAAAAAAATTAAAAGCGACGCTGCTGTGTGTACCGCTGTTTTCCTTTTTGTCTTGTTTCTCTCGCTTTCGCATATATATCTCTACAGCTTGGTCTATATGCTTTACGCGCGACGTGTCTATCCGTCTGGCTGCGCGTATACGTCTGCGGATTGTTTTTTTTGTTTTTTGCTGGTGCTAGGAAATAATTGTTTTTTTCTACATTTTTTTATTTACTACGTGGCATTCGTGTGGATATTTAATGTTTTTGTTGTTTTGATCAGTATGGTTTAGATGTCGGTTTTTATTTTCTTTGCGACCGAGTGTTTGGAGGAACGAGTAATTGGCAAACTTTGAAAAATGTTATAGCAAAACTGGAAAAACGGGTAATGAATACACGCAGTGTATTGCAACTTATTTCCAACGCTACACCTTGCGTTGACAGCAACTTCGCATTTACTTTTAATTAATGTCATGCTGACAATTTTTTATAACACTTCCTTTGAAGTTAACAGCGCAGCAGAGATTTCTAATTAACATTAAAAATATCTAATTACGTCGTTTATTTTTCAAATTTTCATGTATAAACAACCAAGCAGTATAGACGCAAAGAAGTAATAAGCAGATATTGAAACACTCGATCGACGTTTTTTCATGTTTGGGCTATATAGATCGGAGTCAACGACACGATAAAACGTCACAAAGGAACTCGAGCTCATTTTAGTTCCAAAGGCTTCTTATGATTGAACTCATCGATCCCCTACAATATCACTTGATTTCTTTCCGGAAGCTGTACTCCCTCACAAAGATTTCTCTTTATATCTTTGTTTCAATTTTATTAGCTTTCACACAGAGGACTACTTTTGCACGTCTGACCGCAGCGCAACCCTTTCTACTTGTTCTCGTCCTCGCACCGCAGTACATTCACGAAACTCCCCCCGAATAACGTCTCAACGCATTCCTCTCAAGCCTGAAATTCAATGCACCCCTATCGGCAATTCAAACACACACACACACAGACACACGTGAAAAAGCCAGTAGTCACATGGCACTAATTCGTATCAGACCAGGAAAACCGAAAGCTCTAACAAGATAAGCTCCGAGAGAGAGAGAGAGAGAGAGACTCGGTGTAATAGGCCGATCGCGTGTCCTCTACGCTGCCGGAATCTCATCTCTTCTTCAGCGAAAGAGCAGCAGTCTGGTGACTTTCCGCTGTTAAAAGTGCAGCGACGCTATACGTGTGCTGCACGTTTCTCCTCTCGTCGGTGCAGGCCGTTATTTACGAGGCTGCGCGAAAGCGAGAAACCGTGTTCGCTTCCTTCCGGACACTACGTGCGGGTCGATGATTTCGAGGGTTGTTGTACGTGTGTGTGTGTGTGTGACGGCGATTTTGGGAAAGAGACTACGTTTTAGCCGTGGGCGCTCTTTCGAAAATTGCAAGCTCGAGCTTTGTGGTGTATCTCGTTGAGCAGATGTATAATAATGTATTGAGAGCTTCGAGATTTAGACATTTTTAGCGAGGAGGAGGTTTTTGTTTGGTTGGAGGTAATGAGTGTTTGTTGTACTTTTGTTAATCGTGGAGAACTTTTACACTCCGAGCACAACAACGTCGTAAAATATTCTGGAAGACTGGTTAGTTTCGAGGAGAGCGACGAGTGTTTCAAATCGATTTTTTTTTTTTTTTTTTGAAAGTTCGAAACACGGTAACCCTATATGCGAAGCCGTATAATAAAATGAGTCGTAATCCAGCACGTTTCTCCTAAATTCCTTGGGGCGTCGATAGTAAAAAAAAAAAAGAATTACTACAAGCTGCTCAATTCATATATGTCTCGTTTGAATCTCAGTCATAAATATCGATTCCCCCTTGCTTCGTCGAATAAATTCCAAATCATCTGCAGGAGAGAGACTATTTACAATAAAATACGGTTTACAATATCGAACTCGCAAAAAATTGCATTAACAATAGAAAAGAAAAAAAATGTCGAAAAAAACGATCGCTCAGCTCATCCAACACTCAACCTTCTCTACCCACTCGTATCTCTCTCACTCTCTCTCTCTATTAGCAGGAAACGGCGAGAAGGTCGAGTGAAAGAATCGAGACTGAGGCCGAGCATCAGCCTGTAGCGGGCGAAAAAGAGAGCCGATAAGCGCGACGACGACGACGACGAGATATTGGCAAGAGCGTGTATAATCGGTGCACAAGGTACCAACGTCCTAACGAGAGCCGTCGTTCTCTCTTTCTCTCTCACTCCTCGACAGCTTCTTCTTTCAGAGTCGCGATGCTGCATCAGCTCTCGCCTCCGGGGCCGCGACACCTACCAACTTTCAACTAAGGATTCATACCTATATACATTTATATATTATATATAGATAGTTGCTTGTGTATCTATATACGTATATAATCTCACGAGTGTTTTATATCTATACTTGGAATTTATATACAGCGGAGCCAGGTGCGACCCGCGATTTCCGAATTATTATATTCTCATATCAAGAGAGAGAAGCAGAGTATAACCAGCCGGCGCGACGAACTTCTGTGTATTATAACTATATACAATGCGTCGCGCACGTGACGCGCCGGAAGCTCCTCCGACGATTTCTGCACAGCTTACATAAGTCTCTCTCTCTCTCTTTATATCTCATATACCTATATATAACAGAGAGTATGTCTCACGAAAGTTGGCCGCGTGTAATGATATCGATTCTCGACTCGCAGGATTATTATTTAGAGAGAGAGAGCAGTGCTATATATACGTATGTATCTATACGCACGCTGAGCTGGATGAGCGCGAGAGACAGCTCACGGCTGGCTGAGCGAGTAGACCACCGCAGACTTATCGGAGTCGTCGCGATCGCTATTGTATAGGGTGTTTTTGCAGAGTGAGGCTGGATTTTTCTCGTATTCGAACTTTTTTTTACGGGAATCGAAAGTAGGTGGATGGCGAGCAATCGTTTGGATATAGATATATTGCAGGTACGGATGGAAGGTTTGGTAATCCTATTGCTTCGCGCTGATGGAGAAGCTTTCGTGGAGGTATAAGAAAAAATACAGTTTTGTTAAAATTTTCGGCACTTTTTATTTGTTTAAACAAAATAGTTTCGCTTTTGAGATTTATTCAGGAGGTGCATGTGTATAAAGAGGCACATCTGCGAATGCGAAAAGGACGCGCTAATTGGCGTAGGTATAATAATATCAACCCCCCAATTGCCATCGTTGAGAATCTAGAGCAAGAAAAGTGCTTTCAATTTGGACTAATTTTCTTTTGGCCGTAATGCTAAGATCGATATTTCAAGCTTTAATTATTGTTTGTCCTGCGCAGCTGATCTTGAAAAAAAGGATACGCCTTAATTGTGACTTTATTATTATTATTATTAAGAAGATTGTTTTTGTTTAGTGGAAAAAATAACGACGTAGTTCTAGCAAACTGGTATATTATCTTTGAAAATAAAAAGAAACTATTCGCTCAATCTTTGTGTTCTCTTATAGTATGCGTCTCGTCAAAATGAAATGGAATTCCAGATTGAAAAATATCTTTAAAAAATACATGAAAAGCGTGTCATGTCTTGATGAAAAAAAGCGAGAAATTCCTTCCATTTCTTGTCACACACACACACTTGAACGCATCACGAAAACCGTTTCAACTTATGTATAAACGCACTCCTTTGTCCGACTAAAACAGCAGACGAGGAATTCCTTCATCGGAATGATAGAAATGATTGCACATGTACATAATGCAACCGCACCGTATATACGTATACGTATATATGTTTTCTACAACTAGGTAAAACGTTGTCATTTCAGGCGCAATTTCGAAACACTTACGTGTACTTTCGCACTAGTTTCCCTCACTTCTTCTCTCCGTACTTTCTACCCGAGACTTTTCTTCTCTCCGCTCGACACTACATTTCTGTCTTTTAGTTCACAATATCTTTTAGTACACTGCACCGATTCTTCAATTATACGAATTAAATAATCATGGATTGAAATTCCAAGTATGCTAAAACACGCTACAACTGCCTGACTCTTTTAAAAACAATATTGAGTTAATTTTCGATATGCAGAATCAACTGTTTACGATTTAGTACAGATTAAACATTTTACGAAACAAAAAGTTCCCTCAACAACGTATACATCTACACTAGCAAAGACACACCCGTTTCTGCCAAGAAGACAACGCAAACTTTATTACGCCAGTCGCTCGCGCCAACTAATCAATTACGCATCTGACTCCTCCGGCTCTCAGTGTTTGCGCTCAACTTATGTATATATATCCGAATCATGCGAACGTAATCGGGATCGGCGAACCGCAAACTGACGATCGCTCGAGAGCTTGCCAAGATCGAGATGAAGCCGAGCAGAGTTAGCGTATCTTTCGAGGAAAAAAGATGAAGGGAATACTGACTAACGAATTTTTACGAAATATTCAAAAGAAAATACAAGTAAACTCCAAGAAAAGCTCATCGAGCCATCTGACAATCGCAGTGGCGATACACATACTGCACGTGTCAGTTGCATATACATACACGTATACAATAATACTTATTCTGTTTTCAGGCTGGCGTCGCTTCTCGTGCCGCTGAGTCTCTGCAGGAATCGAAGCAGCGGCAGCAGCAGTAGCGGCGGTGGTAGCATCAGCTCCGAGTTCGTTCCTAATCTGACGTCGGACGTGACGGGTCCATTGGCGATCGGTAGAGTGGCGCGAGGCACGGTAAACGACATCGTCTCGCGCAATATCACGATGGTACTCGAGAACCTGCTCATGAACTACGAGAACAGCCAGCTGCCCACCCACGGAAAGGGTAACGTTGATATTTTTGTGATTTTTATACTATTGTAATCTTAGTTCTACAGAAATTTGACTGATTATACTTTTCGTTTCCATTTATTAAGGACTAATTACGCGAGAGTAGATGAGGCTTTATAAATGAAATTCAGAATCTCCCGAGAGAGTTACTTCAACTTCTCTATAACCCTGAGAGCTTGAACTTCTCGTGGTAATTTCAAAACCTAAATTAAAATTGCAAAAAGCCGCTAGTCTAGTTCTATATATATAACACTCACAGATCTCGTCGCATTTCCGGCATTAAAAGCCCTTCAGGATTCATCGGGTCGTTTTTTGTTTTATTGAAAAGCGATTAGCGCGCGCATGATCGAGCGATTGCTTTGAATGCGCGGCTTCTATATTAGTTTTCCGCAAGAGCGAAGATAATAACTCGATATTCCTCCTACTTCTTTTCAGAAATTCCACGATTTTATAGGATATGCGTTGAAATTTTCACGTCAATTAAACTGATCCCATATCGCGTCTTCCGCGCTTCTATATATCAAATTCCACGTTAAATCTCGGTCAATTAATGAAAGGGATATCAGGTCAGTATAGAGGGAATAATTAAAATCAATTTGCCGCGGCTCTCCTTTGAAAATTAATTGCGACGTTATTAACCGTTCATCGATGATTCCCGTACACAGACTTCATTATACGTTTAATCGCTTCACGCAACTCGTGCATAAATTAGTCGACTATAATACTCGATATATGGCTCGTGATATTCGATCAATCAAAACGGCGCCGTATATATATAGTGGACAGGTCCGAGAGCTTTCAGGTTAACTTATTTGACGAGTGTAGTGCGCTGCTGTGAAATGACAAATGAAAAAGTTGATGCAGCCATTTTTTCGAATAAAAAGAGAATGAAAATATGAATCGCGTGTGTGTGTGCGCTTATTGTTTTCTCGCTTTGCGAGAGAGACGAAAACACACGTTGGGTTTGATGTAATACAAAGCCGAGTCTCGCGCGTCGGTTGCAGGAAATCCGTCTCGATTTACTTCGATCTCTCTTTTCCACTTCCTTTTTCGCGCCTTTTTTCTCACTTTTAACTCTACCTATATATACAGGCCGTTTTCTATTTTCAACCAATGACTTTCTTATATTCGCGTCTATTTTCTCTGTCGTATTTTCTTTTTGTGTTCGGCTCACGCGGTTCTCGTGTTACCTATACGAGAATTTTTTTATTTTTTTTTGTAGCCGTATTCGGTTCGCATGATCGAGAGTTAGGTATATAGGAAAAATTTTTCAGAAAATATACATTTCGAGAGTGATGAATTTGGCTTTCGAATATGTGTGCTTTGCTGGGTGGAAGTATTTTGAAAAGTCGTGAAATGTTTCTGTTTCCATCCAAAATGATTGCTTTTCGGGAAAAATCATTGCAGTACAAAAGTTTTAAAAAAGTATATAACAACAAGCTTTACACATTATCGATTTGAGTAAATAATAAAACAGCTTGCATTCGATTAACACGTAGTTCGCCAACGACAAAAAAAAAAGAAACTCTCTCTCTCAACATCGTTACATTTCCATTGCACGAATGCAAAACCGAACAAGAAAGCCAACAACAGCAGGTTGTCCGCACAAAAGCCGCGTTCCTCGTGTACACATCGTTCGCGTACAGATAGCCAGCTCTTTTCTCCTCTCTATATATCTTTCAATCCCATCGCTTCCGTCAAACGCGGCCCTCTGTTTCCTCCGTATCTACATATATCTAT
Organism: Cecidostiba fungosa; assembly: GCA_900474305.1. NCBI lineage: Eukaryota > Metazoa > Arthropoda > Insecta > Hymenoptera > Pteromalidae > Cecidostiba > Cecidostiba fungosa. Next base: position 93,369 of record UCOJ01000456.1, on the reverse strand, counting down.
ACCGTCCCTCTTTTGTCACACAGAGCGGGACCTCTTGTAACCCTCTCGATACGGACATTAGCGCACCTATAGCTACGTATCCAGTGTTCGCAATTGGACGTCGGCCAGACGCGAAAAATTCCATTTATACGATGTATAGGTGTGCTCGTTTTCGCTCGGCATGAATTTCATATATTTGTTTTGTCGGCAAATATCGAACCTTTTCTCTTTTTTTTTCATTACGATTCTCTTTTTGCTATTCGGATGCGAGTGTATTCAGCTGTAAATTCGTGTATGAATCGAACAAGTGATTTTACGCCGGACGCTTCCTCTGTGTTCTGTACAAATTTTTGGTTGCGTTTTCCAGGTACGCCAACGGTGGTGAAGACCAACATCTATATAAGAAGCATGGGGCCTATCTCGGAACTGGACATGGTTGGTATACGTTTTTCAAAGAAGAAAATAAAGTTTTCATCAAGCAACAAAAGCCGCCTTGAAATCACCCAATAGAACACCTCACGAAGAACGTCTTATAAAACAAGTGGCGCAGCCAGACTATTACAGAGAAACTCGGACGACGACGACGACGAGGAAGCTGTCGTCGTTGTCTGTCAACGTTGGGCTATACACCGCACGTGAGCTACTCCCGCGAGATAGCCGAGGTTACGCCGCCGTCGCCGCACGTCAGGCGCTCTCTCGCCGTGGTTTGCAGATTAATGCTCGACCTTCTCTCCCTCTCGCGAATAGTTGAGCGGAAAACGGGATGTTGTCGGATGCTTCGTTTGAATAGTTCTCGTTCCGCGGTTTTTGCCGAGGCGACGACTTTCTTCTCTTTTCTTTTTTATCCTCGTCGTCTTTCGATCGAACGACACTATGGCAATTTTGATTATAATCAGGAGCAATTACCGGGGGATTATTGGAACAAGGGCCACGTTATTGAGTTTACGCTTCGCCTTTGAAAGAACGTCCTTTGCTTTAATGAAGTTTACGCAAACTTGCCGGATCTTCGGGCTAATTATTCCAACGAAATTTTCTCAATCTCAATCAGTGCGAAAAAATAGAATGAAGCGTTACATGACTATCATTTAAAAACAAAGTCACACGTCACGATTATAATCCATAAACTCGTCCGCAGGACTACTCGATGGACTGCTACTTTCGCCAATACTGGCGCGACTCTCGTCTCAGCTTCCTGGGTCCAATAAAGTCGCTCAGCCTGAGCATCAAGATGCTCGAGAGGATCTGGCGGCCTGACACCTATTTCTACAACGGCAAACACAGCTACGTGCACACCATTACCGTACCCAACAAATTGCTGAGGATAACTCAAGAGGGCGACATACTCTACTCCATGAGGTTTGTTTTGTTTTTTTTTCCTTTCGCTTTCTACTCGCGCTCTGTATACGTGTATTGTATATATCTATACATCTACTCCCGTCCATTTTTCTTCCTCAACAAACTCGCTGCTTCTTGTGTATATACATAAAGAAACAAGCGAGAGAGAGAGAGAGAGAGAGAGTCAGTAGCATATCCTATTTGTCACTGAAATTATAATAGGGACTTTGAAAACTCCCCTTAAAAAAAATATATCCCCGTGTGTCGCGCGTACAATCGTGCTGGCAATGCTTGAGTCCGTTTTTCAAGAGGAACGTCTCGATGACACGCAGACTGACCATCAAGGCGAAGTGCACGATGGACCTGAGGAATTTCCCGATGGACCGACAATCCTGCCCCCTCATTCTCGGCAGCTGTGAGTATATCTATATATGAACTTTGCTCCATATATATCTATGAAATTGTTTCTCTATGCTACTACTGTCTGCGTTTATATATATAGAGAGAGAAAGAACGTATTATATATACCTGAACGACGTGCCGCGAAAAATTAAGCGCCGTTGGGAATATAAGAGCGCGCGAGCTTTATGTGTGCCATGAGTTTTTTAAAGCTCCCGACGTACTGCCCCCTCTTTCGAGTTACGAGAGTAGTTATATACACTTTTTCAGTCAATAGGAGCCTTGGATATATGCCTAGACGTAAGTGAGCGATCGAAATATCGTCTGAAATTTTTCAAGTCGAAACGTCGAGTACATCATGCCTTATGCAAGACTATTAAATGCCCTGCTGGACTAAATATACCGGTCGTGCAAGTTTTACCCGACGACTAATTAAAACTTGCCGCGAGTCTGACTCGCTGTTTGCAAATCCGGTGTCCCTTGATATTTTGCGGATTTCTGCTGTATATAGAGCGTTTCTTCTCGCTGCGGCTTCTTTATTAAGTAGTCGCCGTGTCTCGTAATTAAGAAAGTTTTCCCGGCATCGCATCAACTAGTCGCGGGAATAATCGATCGCCGATTTCAAGCAAACAGATGCTCTTTTTCTCTTGATGACAAGTTTCTTTTTCTAGTAGCTGATGCTTGTTAGACTGGAAAACGTCCCGTATCTTTTAAACAAAATGCTTTATTTTTGATTCGTCATCAAACAGACGAGTGACCGCCTATAGACTCGAGTGCATTAGCCTAATAAGTCTTTAGTGTCCAGAGAGAACGAGTTCCAAGTTATGTTTGGTTAATTTTCTTGGCAAAGAACTGAAGTTGCTTTTAGTTGAAATTTAAGGCTCGCGCATTATCCCGAATTTTCTCGGAGAGTATAAGTAATAAGTTTGCCGGGTATATATGTACGTATACGTGTGAAAGTGTTATTAAAAAGTATTATACTTACTCAAAAATCGCTTGTGGCAATTGGATGCACAAAGACCGCGTTTCATCTCGATGAAAATCGAGTCTTCGATTTCATTCCAATCGGAGAGAGACGCAAGCGCCAAGAGGAAAAAAAAGGAACTCTAATGTCAATTACCGTGAGTGAGCTCTGGCAAAGGACGAAACTTGTATATCCGGATACACCTATATCCCGTCGCATCTCAGATTACTTACGTAATCCATTTTTGTCTCTCTCTCTCTATCTCGTGTTTCGAAACTGGCAAACTTTCGGTCTGAATAAATTTTATTCCTATAGCTGCTTCTTCTTCTTGGTCGTCGTCTTGTGTACAGCTCAGATTCTCGGAGGAAAAGTTCTTGTGTGATGCAGATATATATACGACGTTTTTTTTCGTCGTATTTTCTTTTAGTTTTCATATGCGCCGGAGACACCTTAGGCGAGTACGTGGATTTCTTTCTCGAATCTATAAGGAGTTTGTTGTTTAGGTGTGCTTTTGGAAATGAGAAATTAAAGGGCGCAAAAAATAATCTTTTGTATTGAGATATCCAGAATCTCAGCTATTCCGCATCAGAATACAGTTTCTCAATATAAATATAAGACTGATGAAAGCTATTATTCCGTTAAAATTTTGTTTATCAAAATAAATAGTCAAATCATTTTTTACGATATAAACTGCGATGCAAAATCTACGTGACATACTACGAACATCTATACGTTAGAGTAACACTTTAAAGCTAAGAGCAATAAACCAAGTCTCTCGCGCCTCTCCCGTTGTAAATCACGCGATATTAGATAAGAATTCCCAAAAATATTCTCGCGCATAAACTATCCTGCCCCCTGGAAAAACCGACGCTATAAAAATCCTCACAAGCCTCCAATCTCATTAAAAAAATCATGCGACCCTCATCTCCCAAACTCGCGTTACAGCATCTGTTCCTAATCACGTCGATTCTTGTGGCATCTCATCAAAGCCACCCCTATATTTATCCACATATGCATATACATATTCTTGCATCCCCAGAGGCTTGGGTGCGTCGTCCCTCGCGGCGAGGAAAAAAAAATTCCTTCCTGTTTCCATTTTTTTTTTTTTTTTTTCGTTTAAGTGCTGCGCTTGACATAAGGCCTGCACTCGCGACATATGCAGAGCCGCGAGCTTTTGCATACGTGGAGTGTTTTTTACTTGTGCGAACTGTACACTGTGAAAATGTTGCGGTTATCTTGGAACAAAGTGTGTTCGCAGCCAATTTTATAATAATTTTTAATTTTCGTAAAAATATACGCAGCTATTCGTTCCAATATTACCGCTAATCACGTGGTAATTTAGTATCAAACAGATTTCTCCGAGTAAATTTTCGTTGTTGACGCTTCTTCTTTATTTTATTTATCGCCGGTACTCTCGATTTGAGGGAATTTTCGCGCGTCGAATTTCGCCAAGCGTGAGAAGATCCAATTGTAATGCGATTTTTCCGGCTGTGCGTTTATTTTATGGCCGAAATGCGCGCGAGGAAATTGTATTTCACGCGTTGTGTTCGGGCCAATATTTGCGCGCCGCTGTAACGGCTGTTAAATTTAATCTGTTTTAAAGTGTGCGCATGACTGTTATTTTGAAAACGTGTGTATGTGCGATGCAGAAATTTTTAAGTACACACACACATACTGGTCGTGATGAATTTACTCGAGAGGGCGGATTGAAATTTAATTTTTAAAATTGTCAAAGCTACTCGAAAAATATGTAATAAAAAATAATTTTTATTTCTCCTCGACCGGGCTCTTGTATATACAGACGCCTACACGTCCGGCCAGCTGGTGTACGAGTGGCAGGACAACTCGAGCGTGAACTTCGTGCCAGGCATGGCGCTGTCCCAGTTCGATCTCATGGGATACCCCTATCGGAATCTCACCTTCGTAAGACGCGAGGGCGAGTTCTCTGTGCTCCAGGTATCCTTCAATCTACAGAGACATACCGGATACTTCCTCATCCAGGTGAGAAAGGCGCAGTCTCGCGGGACACTTTGTCGCAGTGCTCTAAATTTACCAACACTTTTTTGCCTTTTTAATAAGTAAATATTTTCACGTGGATCAGATTTAATAACGTCTCGTATCCGCAAATTTCAGTCAATCCCTGTGAAACCCTGTACTCGTTATATTACTATGCGTAACCGATACCTATTATCTAGGTGTACGTCCCTTGCGTCCTGATCGTGGTGCTGAGCTGGGTGTCTTTCTGGATTCATCGCGAGGCGACCAGTGATCGGGTCGGATTAGGTATAAAAAAATTTATAGTAATATCGAGATCGATATATATTTTAATTAAAATATATCAATTCTTTTTTCAATTTCAGGAATAACGACAGTGCTGACTCTGTCGACGATTAGTCTGGATTCGCGGAAGGACTTGCCGAAAGTCAAATACGCCACGGCCTTAGACTGGTTCCTGCTGATGAGCTTCGGCTACTGTATTGCCACCCTACTCGAGTTCGCCGGCGTGCATTATTTTACCAAGGTATATATAAATGCGACAGTGAGTTGCGCTTGCGTCCGCGTTCCTCCTGATTATGCGCTGTTTGAAATTTCTGTTTGACTTTGAGATTTGTATTAATGAGGAATTTGTAGTTATGTTGGTCGTGGCGCCTTTTTAGCCGAGTGTAAATAATGTGTGCAGGGAGTCGAATTCAATTTTCGTTTACATTATTCGTGACTCGTGTGCAGAAGGATATAATTTGTCATTTTTAGTCCGACTTTCTTTTTTGGAGAAAAGCGAGCTCTCGTCAAATATGGACGTAATCTTTGTGAAAAATCCTCGTCGCGAATTCCCAAGCCGATGTCCCTTACAAAATGAATTTGCGCGTCAGACGACATTATGAAATCAACTTTCGTTTCAGTCCATAAAAAAATCTCATTATCAACTTGACAATTCGCCTCTACAGCCTGCACTTGAGTTATCCATGCAAATTCTAGGACTTGTCTCGTCGATCTCATCGTCAAATCCACCGCAAATTGGCTTTAATTTAACGACACGAGATTTGATGGAGTTCGCTCTCTCTCTCTCGGCGCGGTCAGTTTGCAGTCTCCATATAACACGTTTGCAAAGTTCGAGCCTGTCTCTTTGAAACGAGCTTGAATATTTAGTCGGTAATCTTGTGTAACTCGTCTCGTCGTGCCTCATGAATTTTCCACAGCTATACTATAGGTATATTGTATACGTATACGTTGCAAAGATGGTATTTTCAAGAAGGGAAAATCCGAACGAAGTCACGAAGTCCAGTTTAACCTTAATTACACTCGGTCCTTCAAAAAGCATTCATCAGTTGCCGCCGGAGAAAAACGTCGATTCTCGAAAGAAAAGGGGAGAGAAAGAGAGAATATTCCCCTCCGTCGGTGCAGTTCCGCGAGTTCAGCACAAATTCTCGAGACGTTGAAACAAGTGGCCGCCTATGAATAATCCTCGCGTGTAGGTGCAGTTTCTCTAATTAAAAAATAGAAAAAAGAAGAACGAGGGAGTAGAAGATTTTTTTCTTAATTAATACACTTGAATTCTTCATCCGCTTTTACAAATTGGACACCTGTCCCAAGAGGAAGTATAATAAAAAAAATCTTACACATATAATCCTCCCTTCAACTAATCTCAGCTGCGATTATGAAAAGAAAAGTCCCGCCTTAGCGCGCTTCTCTCGGATTTATGTATAATCATATATAAGTACTGGTAATACGTATTACATGAGGAGAAAAAAAAATTCCGAGTGAAACTGTTACAGGTCGGCAGTGGCGAGTTTCCACTCGAGGAGGAGTTCATGGAGGAGGACGATGCCGCGACGACTGACGCCGAGTGGGAGGACATCGGCAGGGAAGTGTTACCCGGAACCGATTCGGATAAGGATGACGGTGGCTTCTGCACTACTGCGACTGCCTGTGTACACTCGGAGGTAGCCGCCAGTGTTACAGCTACGACGACCACGACGACGAACAGGAGAAGAGGATCCTCGCTTTTCTGCGCGCTCTATAACGTGAGCTTTAATTCGAAATTATAGCTTATATCTAGATTAAAACATTTCCCGCGCAATCTGAAAAATCAACTCAGTTGAAAAACTAATTTCTCCTCTCGGCGTCTGAAAGTTCATTGAAAAACCGTGGACTATAAACTCCGGAATCCGTTGCGCACACAGAAAACCAGCTCCTCGGCCTGTTTATCTTCGAATGCCCTCTTCACTTCAATCTCCAGTAGCCTCCCCCTCGAAATCCGCTCAAAACAATCCCACAGCCGTTCCGCAGTTCTCTCTTTCATAATACCCATCCACAACCGTCATCGTCGTCGTTTAATATGCGGGCAGCAAAGTGTGATCGCAAGATAAAGCCGCGTAATTAACCCTGGACTAAATAAAAGCCGAGCTTTTTCTCGCCCTCTCTCTGGTCACTGATGGAGAGAGTTAACCGCGCGAAATCGAGATGACGTTCGCACTTTTTTTCGCGCGCAGTTTTTATTGTATAAATGATATCGTTGAGTAATTAATAAAAAAATTGTGAAAATTTGAATTGTAATTCACTTGACTCGCAGGATCAAGTGTACAGTCTGTCTCCCGATCCACGACGCTCCATGACCGTCACCGTGAGCAGCAAACCCTCGACTATGGAGAGGCAGACGCAGACGGAACTCTGGCTGCCCAAGTGGCGGCAGTTTCTCTACTGCTTAATGGGCGACATGGCCTTCAGGTTCGTATGTATATGCGTATATCACAAATTCTCGATCATATTTCCGTGTAAATAAATGGAAAAGTAAAAATTTGCCGTGACTACTTTTGCATTATATTATACCGCGTAGCGGTATAAATTTAAACTTTCCGCGGCAAACAACAATTTTCAACTATTCGAAAATCCCGCGGTGAAAACTTTGGGAATAATCAGATGACGCTTTGCGTCGGGATGCTAATTAAAACGCGCGACGACGGGAATAAAACGAAAAACTTACCGGCGCAAATATAACAAAAGCTCGACGCGGGAAAATTTTTTTGTATTTTCAGAAAGAGACGTCAGCGAGAGGCGGCTGACGGCTGTCGCAAGCACGGAGAACGCATCGAAAGGTACATAAATAGTGTGTCGCACATCGACAGGGCGGCCAGGGTTGTGTTTCCGGCATCGTTCACCTTACTCATCGTCTGCTACTGGATGGTCTACGTCACGTATCAGGAGGAATTCAAGTGGCAGGACCCGCCGATGGGCTCGCAATCGCATTGATGTAATCATCGTTTTGATGAGGTTTTTTTTTTTAATAGCGCTGTTATATTATGAATTGCCATGTAAAATCTAGTATTTTTTTGGTTGACTCTATAGGTATTACTTTTTTCTTTGAGAAAAATCAATTGTTTGATATATTGTGATAACGGTGAATCGTTGTTAAATGCAGGTTCATTGTAATTATTAGATGTGTAAAATAACTAAGGAACCATCATCGATTGTTCATTAATTACGTTTAAGTTAGCTATGTGTAAAAAGATTTTGTAAATACATACAGTAGAAGAAATATTTTTAAGGTGAAAAATTAAATATAAGTGATTGAGACATGCTTGCCAAAACTATTATAATTAAACATTTCTTCGTTTCGTTTTTCATAAAACAGCGCAGTTGGTAATGTGAAAATTTATTTCGCGAGCGTAAAGCGTCTACCTCGACGTGCATGTATACCCCGTAGTAGCAGGGGTAACTTTAAACAGGTTGCAATCGTATGCATATGATGCGGTTAGGACCATCTATGTCCTATTAGACCAATCCCGTTAACAGAGTTTCTCGAGTAATTCGGCTCACTGCAACTTGACGAGTCAAATATGCACTTATTGAGTTTAACGCGGAGACCAAATTTTGAACTAGAGCATGTAAACCTCCCGCGAAAGTATTTTTTAATCCGTTTAGGTAAGTGAATATGCATATACGTCATTTTTAATTGAGGCGCCTTATTCTGCGCTAAAACCGAAATTTGCATAAAGCTTATAATGAAGAGATAATGGAAAAAATGTATGGAAATCTTAATAAATATTTTAAGATGTCCGCTTTGAGGGAGATTATATATGCCAAACGCGAATAAAGTTTTCTGTGAACGTAACCGTGATAAAAATATTATTCGTATAGAAATTATATTTCATTTTACCTATATAAGTTTCACAATGTGAGTCATAAAATAGATTATATACAAAGCAGTATTTTGTCCAAAATAAAAAAAAATGCGATTCTACCTATAGGCATATAGTAAGTATACTAATTTAAAGAGTGAATACGCGATCAAAGAATATTTTCTATTATGAGCGAACGAATATTCAAATACAGAATACATATTAACGCTGTAAGCATATATATCATCATAAATATAATACAATCGAAAAATGGGTATAAAAAGTACTATAAATAGCATAAATACGCAATTATAAAAGAAGCCAAAAAATATAAAAAGAACAAAAGATATGTAATAAAAATGCGTGAATTATTATCGTTGAGAATGCAATTCTTGAGCGCCAATAACGAAATGTGCTGCAATAAACCTGTTATATATGTAACATACATTGTTTGAAGAGCTGTTATGAATGTTTGAAATAAAATCAGCATGGAAAACGTTTGTCAAGCTTTCTCTTCTTCTTTCTCCGTGTTTCTCGCACACACAGATTTGCCTTTTAAGAAAACGTTCGCTCGATAAATGTAAAGTTGCCTCGCGCATCGGCAGAACAAAAGAACGTCGCTTCGTCCCTCCCAAATCTCGTCTCCTGTCTCTCAAAAGTGCGTGCGTATACTCGACGAACCTGCTAACAACGACATCGAATAAGATCATTCAAAAAAGAAAACTATAAGTAGAAAAATATCCCGTGAAATTACGATCGTCGTCGAGTCTATACGAACGTCAGAGGAAAAATCGCAACAGGATGAACAGAGACACGCAGTCGTCGAGCTCGAGTCGGGAATCGTGAGTAAACACGCTTTCCATTATCATAAAAGTGGATTTGACTGAAGCGAATAGGATTTTCCTCGCGATGTTTTATGGGATTTTTCAGTTTCGCGCCTAGGCTTTTTGCCGGAAGGAGCTTGAGATGGGACTATGTTAATTCTTTGTTATATTGATCGGAAACTTTAACCTACATACTGCGTACTCCCATATTTAAAAAAGGGATCCTTCCAAACGCGTAACTCGACGTTTTCTCAATTAGCATCTCCTTCCATCTCATTTACCCAGTTCTTTAAAAAAATATATATACATAAACCTCACCCCCGACAGTCTAGCCGAGGAGGAAGAACATCGACGACAAGAGGAGTCGGAGGTACCTCGGGAAATCGACTGGAAAAAGAAGAAGCAGCAGCAGCAGAGGAACTCGACGGAGGAGGAGGAGGAGGTGGACGAGATTGGGATTTCCGGATCAAAGGTCGGGGAAGGCGCGCTGGCGCGAGACGTGCGCCGGCTCAAGAGCGCGACTCTCGACCGAATGGGAAAGATGCTGAAAATACATTCCAAGTCGAGCGGCGAAAAGGTGAGGCCTTACTCTTCTTCTTCTACTGTCGCGAAGCTTTCGATTTCCGATCGCTTTGGAGATATGAAAGACTGTGACTGTGGTGTGTGAGGCTGAGGAGATTGCGAGCCCAGTATATGGATGCTTGGAATTGGCGCGACACGATTTAGGCTTGTTGCTGGAGTTTTGGGAAGCTTTACTTTGGTTTATATTAGGATCTATCAAATAAATTTTTCGAATTTTTCAAAGTTAACAGAACAGAGAGCTTCAAATTTTAACTAGTAGCACTTTTCATTGGCTTTTGGAAACTTTTCTAATCAAAGGACAAAATTAACTAGAATTACAAAGTCGATTTGAAACTTTGTTGAAAACAGTGGCGAAAGAAAGAAAAAGCAATGCGAAGTCGTTGCTGAAAAATTGTTTCGACGGGCTCAACAATCAGGAATGGCAACCGACATTCTTGTGACTTTCGAACATTTTTCAGGGTGTAAAAGTTCCGACGCGAAAACAAAGTTCAGTCTCATTGAAAATTGAACATAATAGAATTGCGCTAACTCTGTACCGGTATACCTATCCTCGAAGTTGGAGTATAAAAGACACGAGAAAATGTATTTCATTTACTTCGCAACTCTTGAAGCAACTTTGTTGACAATTTACAATGCGCCTCTCAAACATTTATAAAATTAATAATCAAGATACTTTATAAGAGATCAATATAATTGGATTCTTGTATCGAAATACAACTAAAATATATAGATGTCATTAAGATTGCTAATGTCTTTTAGTAATCAATAACAAGTACAAAATTAAAATTTACCGCTTATCACTCGTTTTAAAAGTCACCTCTTCTAAAATAAACGATGAATCAGAAGGCCCGATAAAGTAATTTCCTGATAATGATTTAAGAATGGATATAAGTGCAATTTCGACCTTTGGAACCGTCTTTTTGATTCACCGAATCTGTCAGTATATACATACGCAAAAAGTTCTTACTAATGATAATAATGGCAGTTCATTGAACGAAAGCAGCAGTGCAAAAAATTGCATATCTAATATGCGCAATAGTGATTTAACATGACGGACATTTTATTACGCAGCCGGATGAACTGGCAGCATCCGCGAGTTGCGGCGGCGAGGACCCGTCGAGGAAGCAGAAATTCAATTCCTTAACAAGAATGTTGAGGTTCTCGGATAAGGAGGACAAATCAAAATCTCTCGGGCAGTATCGAGGTCGTTCGCTGACGCGAATTTTACGGAGGAAAGTGCCTATTGAGGGCGATAATCCGGCCGACAAACCAGACGAGAATGTGCGTGGAATTTTCTCCAGAATAATCGGCCAAATCCGAGGCGAGTCGACGTATTTTCAATTTTGTGCTCAATTTTCATGTATCTCATTATTTGATGTCTTTGATTGAAATGTATTAATGTATGTACAGGTCGGATGTCGAAGGCTGACTCGACTGCTGAAAATTCTTCACAGAAAAATAAGGGGGACTCAGGGCTGTCGTCGAAATTGTCGTCGTCAGGTTTAGCTTTATCAGAGTTAAACCTCGAAAGCTCATGTCCAGTAGCCAATACTCGTCACGAAGATTGAATTTTTTTTCTACTATTTGCTAAGCAGCAAGATATTTATTTTTGTAATCTAATAAATAAACTTATTATTAATTAGTACCAATTGAGTCTGATGTCGATGAAAAATTTGTGTACTGTAGGTATGAGTTTTGGGACTATTAAAATATTGGAAGCAAAGAAATATTAGCAGTAGAAAGATTTCCTTAAGAACACCATGTTTATTATGCGCGTTCATCGACGTCTGAATTTTAGAAACAGAATTTCATACAATATGAGTACTTCATATACAGCATCTATTAAATACAAGTTATACAAAGTGTCAAAAAAGTTTAAAAATGACGTAATTTCATATAAAAAGGAAGTTTTGTTTTAAATATATATAAATACTAACTGTTTACAACATTCTTTGAGTAAAAATTGTATATCAGCTTGATACATTCGATGACGTAAAAAAGGCCGACGTACAATGCTTTATTTTTCTTTTCGAGTAAGTAATGACCTTCTGTTTTGTCTGTTTTCAACGCCGACAATGAAGATATCGCAAATTAAAAACGAGCCTGCTGTTACTCATCTGCGACGGAACGTATCGATTGTAACATAGACAATTGTAATTCATCAATTATCACAGAATAACGTAAGAGCGGTAGCTTATCTCTTCGCAGTGGAGATACTCGTAACACCTAGTTTACATCGTTATGTGGATCATTTGTTCGAGATTCGTATTTAGTACGATTGCGAAAAAGTCGCAACTTCAACATGTTTTGTTCAATCTACAAACTATTTTAGCTTCACATACTGAAAATTGGAATATTTCGTCGACCTATACAGACGATGATTTATCGATTATCTGCGCGCTCGGCATTGAATCTACGCTTTGTTCTTACTTACACATTTGCAAGGGCATTTGAATATGTCTTAGGCCTATTGCGCGATAATATAATCTTTGTTTTTCTACAATTGCAAACTTACTTGTAATATTTTATACAAAATTAATTACATCTCGTAACATTTTCGAACACACGCTGACTTCTTGTCATTTAAGTACAAAAGAAAATATAACTGCTAAAAAGTGTCATGACTTTTCGTTCTTTGTGTGATAAATTCAGTGTCAACACATAAATACAAGCACAATTACAAAGAAAAGACAAAATATCGGTAGTATAGCAAAAAAAGCGTGTTATCAAACGAAAGATGTTAAAAATGTAAATGTACAATTTTTGTCTCGGTTTTCCATTTTTGCGCCACTAAAACGTTAAGATCACCCTAGAGAAAAAAATAGAATTTTAAATTGATAGAAACAGCTTTATCAACCAGGAATTGACGAATCCCACAAGGCTATTCGATAAAAATCATCGCTCCGACGCTCTTTCAGTAATCAAAACAGAAATAATTGACAAGCGCAAATAAAAAATGGCAAAGTGATACACAGATGTCAATGACGATACTTTTTTAATAATACTAATCGATAATCGATAATGATATTATTAATTAATAATAATAAAATGCTGCAAAACAATAACAATCGTAATAATATTAATAATACAATTCTCGATAGAATGTTTGACATTTGCAACTTATTTTTCTCTCCTGTAAAAACGACAGCGATGTCTCTCAGACAAATATCTAATTTATTATTATTTATAGCTTACAATCATTTAGATTCTAGGAAGACTGATTTACCGACAAACTTACGATTGTTAAAAATGAAAGAATAAAATATACCTTAAAATCATTGATATTGTACATTTATACAATTTGTTAGTCTCGGAATAATAATATTATAATAAGTTTGAGCAGTACACTCTTAACAAACAGTTGTAAATTTTCTTATTCCCCTCATTTTGTCGGTAACTCAGAATCATATTTAACGCCCGACAAGGACCGTGGCACCTTCAGCAATTAGCGATTTAGCGATATGTGTTTATAACACGCTTCGAAGCGCACATTTAAAATTAAGAATCTTTTGCTCGCTTCTTCTATTCACAGGCATTATACGTCCTTAATACATTCTTTGAAAGGAATGAAATTACGGCCGCTTACACACTCTGTGTGAAAACGTATTTTTTAATTTCGGGCCGAGAAATAAGTGATTATTAGCATTCGTACATGACTAACGAAGTAGAAAAGTCAAATACACTTTCTTCTTCACATATACAATTGGCGAAACTTGCTCTCTTCGATTATACAATGCGTTTGGTTATTTTATTAAAATTTCCTCCCCCCTCCCCCAAATAATTAGAAAAAATCCGAGACTTGCAACTTCTCCGCGACCTCAAGAGACGCTCATTTCATTTTTTTTATTTTTACGACTCCCGCGTTCACGAAGTAATACTTCCGCGAGAGAATATGGCTTACTACGAAGATGCGAGTTTCTTGTTCCCACAGATTTTCGCCTGTTTATTTTATTTGCATTTTTAACTTTAAGAAGGGAAAGTATTGAGTATCAGGATAAGATTCGTGCCCAAATACGTTTATTTTTACAAGGACATTAAGGTAGCCCTTCAACAATGATTGACGTTTTTCGTATTCAATACAAACGGAAAATCGCTGGTCTGCATTTCGGATCGTTTAACCCAAATCGATTTTCGATGAATCTGAGTAGTGGCATATTCGTAACTTTACAAATCATAACAACTTGAGTAACGTACCAACTAATTGAATGGATTAGTTATACTAACGAAATAACTAATTGCTTAAGCTTTTAAAATTAGCTGTTGATAATTGCGTTTATCAAGTAATGTACTCGATTAATTAAGGATAATAGCTCTTTTATGGAGCTATAATAATAGAATTTATAAATTGCATTTTATATCACAAAACTAACTAACGAATGTTCGTGAAAGAACTAATTAATCGCTCGATATAACGTAACTAATTATTTACAAGAAATTAATGTAATTGTCGAGGTAGTCGAGGTACTCAGTACGAGGAAACAATGAGTCCTTCTTGGACAAGGGCTTATTAGAGATTCGTTTCACGTCATCTCACACATGATAAATACCATCGATTTAAAAATAATTTATACACAAATTAGTGATATTCGTTGATAAACGAAACTGACAAGTGTGAGCTAAATCGTAAATAAATTCGATATTTACATTTAAAATTAATAAGATTGCAACATTTTCATCAAAATTATAAAATTCAATTTGATTATTGCTCCTTCTGAGAAGCTAAATAAATTAATTTGTACGGTAATTATAAATCATGCATTATCATTCAATTGAGAGTTAGATTCTCAAGCACATAAAACATTTCTCGCCGCTGTCCCAATATTTAAAAAAATGTTTGCATGCCCTTTCACTTATTCAAACCATCTACGCGTCTCCTCGACTACCTGCCAACGCTTGCTCAGAACGTTCTCTCGAACGTCCGACAATAATGGACGGAGGCTTCTGCTTCTCGGTTACTTTATGCGTAATAGGTGTGTCGTCGTCGATTATCCCGCGCGAAAGGTTCACCATCATCATCCTTTCGACGCCTGTATCCTGTCACCGGCTCAGCCGACGCCGGTCGATCAGCGGCGACGAATCGATCGGAATGTCTTGGGAGCTCTCGGGCCTCGTCAATTTGGCCTTTGTCAACTTGAGGTTCTGGCACTCCTCCCCCTCTTCTTCCTCTTCCAACTCCTCCTCCTCCTCTTCCAGCGAGTCCTCCTCCTTCGAGCTGCACGGTATCAGTCTTTCGCGTTCATCACATTCCCGATTCGGCGATACCTTCGTCATCTGTAATAATGATTGCAGGAAGGTTACACGAGTTATTCGAAAGGAAGCCTTTCATTTAGTTCCAAACAAAGTTTTGAGCAACGCCAATTTCTTTCATGCTTATGGCGATTAATCTGCTCAACGGACAAATAAAAATTTGCATACATACTTTGCAATGGATATTTATGTACGGACTTTATGAATATAATGCGTTAATTATTGTGTATTTTGTTAGTCGTGAATAATGGAGTGAAAACTCATACAATCCATAATGTTTATTTTAGTCATAAAATAATTATTTAATAAAACGTTAGGTTTAAACAGAAAATGCATCGCATTAATTTGCGATCGCAGTGTAACTCTTCTTTTTAAGTATTTTCTTAGGCATGCATTCCTTAACTTCTAATTTATTTAAACAAATTTTTCGGATTGTTTTATACACTATGATTGACTAGATATAAGTAGAAAAAAAACTGTTCGGCATTACCGCGTCCTTAGAATAAAAACTCAAAATATGCACCATGCAACTAAAGTTTAGTTTTTGATTTCAATAAAATAAAATACCGGCCATTTATGTATCTGATTTCGGTAATATTTATTTAATTCTGATTTATTTCTAATTGATACCAAACATTTAAAAAATCGCTAAACTACACACACATGTAATACATTTTTTGCAATATCTTTATACTTGTCTACGACGTATTGTTGTCTAAATATCTACCACAAAAAAATTATCTATGCTACATAAAATTATAAATTTTTGCATATGTACAAAGTAAAAAATAAATATAAATAAATTAATTATAAGACAAAACAATGTCATGCTTCATTCCACGATGATAAGAATTAAAATAATCACATACTTTGAACATCTCAGGTTGATTATTGAGACACCGCAATAAAAAAAAATTAACAGCGTGCAAATATTTGAAAACTATATATAATGTAAAAAACCAGGCAACGGGCAAATATTTCTTTTCGTTTTTATAAAAATTACCGTCGGAGTAGTACTCGCTGCTCGAATGTCATCTTTCCTTTTCATTCTCATTTTCAGCCTCGACTGGGCTCTTAGCGCTCTCGACAGAATTTCGATTCTTTCCTAGATTTAAAGAGCGAATGATTGAAGACTAGTTTTTTATTTAATTTAAAAAAAAAGTTTGACCTATAATAAAAAGAACTTTACCTATCATACTTATCTACTTAATTATTATTTATAACTTTTTCTAGTAATTTAACTTTTATTACTTTAAACCTCGGTTTTAGGTAAATTATTTTGAAAACGTATTTTAGTTTTAAAAACCAAGAAATTTTTCATTATCAAACAAGAACATTAGTTTTTAAAAGGTAAAAAGGATTTGCACAGAAACGTCATTATCCTATTACATTGAGTAAAAGTATACTCTTAAATTTTTCTCAAATGATTAGCTATTATAAACAACAACCAAATGGCGTGGTAAAATTGTAAGATTTTAGTATGAACCAACACCAGGTTTTTATATATGTGAAAAGAGATTAAAAGATTCATCGACATAATCTTGAAACTTTAAAACAAAATAACTATCTAATTATCACTGATATCATAGAACTGAGTAAAAAAAACTTTAACATGAATCTCGAAAAAATCTCTTGTCCCATAAATCCGCGCCAAGCCGTCTTAGCGCAGGTACCTCTGTAAAAACTGTCACTACCTTCAAAGCCCTGATTGTCGTGGATCTCCCGAGGCGGTCCTGTCATGTCCTGGCCCTCGAGAACGACCTTGAGACAGTGGTGTATGCAGATGTATTGCTGCTCGGTTTGCACCATGCTGACGCGCTCCTTCCTCATGGCGTAGACGATACCGAAAATATCGATGTATTCACACTCGTGAATCTGCTGGAGTATGCGATCGAGAGTAATAAAGGTACCACTGCGTCCAACACCGGCACTGCAGTGTACGACTATTGGTCTTTGATCGGGCTGCACCCGCTCGCGGAACGCCCGCACAAATCGCACTAAAGCCTGAGGCGGCGAAGGCACGCCAAAGTCGGGCCAAGTCGTGAAGTGGAAATGTTGAATCACACGTTTTGAGTCGCCCTGTTGAAAATATAAATATGTAAGATATATTATCTACTGTAAGAACAGAATTTTTGTCGAATAAACTAATCTTTTTGAAATATCATTGAAACAGTTTTAAAAAACAATCTCCTTTATCATGCATAGCTTACCTTTCGGAGCATAAATTCAGTTATGCTCCAATCAGAGTAATGCGCCTCATTTAGAATAGTGACGCAAATGTCACCATAGTAAACCGGAAGAGTATCTGCTGGCCAGTAGTGGTCACACTTTTCCCGGCCCTTTTCGATGCAACGCGTGAGCATGACAATGGCTCTACTGTTGCTCTCCCAAACCATTCGCCAGAAGTCATCTCTTGTTGAGTGCAGAGGACCTTGCGTGACGATGAACTCTCTTGGCGAATTTTGACCCTATATGCATTTTAGATGAATTAAAAAAAAGAAAATTACGCTACGTAAAGCTTAAGACTACGTTTCGAACAGATGTTTGACAGTTTTAGTATTTGATCAATGCTAAAAAACGCATTCCAATGTGGATACTGTCAATTGATCTTCCTCGTAAATAAAAATTCTTATTTCTTAATTAGCAGAAACAAGACAATAAAATTCATCGAGGAAACTTTTAATTAAGCTCTTTGCAAGTAACAAAAATTAACTTACAGGCACATAACTGGCGTTAATGTAATCCGATCCTTCTTCGTCGTCGACAGGTTGCAGCTTAAATCTACTGTGATCGTACGGCAGAATATTTGTAAAGCGATTCTTGGGCCTGTTGCAGGGCAGATCCGCGGCTGTGCAGGGTAGATCCGTACCAACATTCTTCAGCTCATTGAACTCCTCTGCGAAACGGAAGTCTGAATCGGCCGACATGTGGCGATAATGCTCCGCGAATTCCGACACCTTGACTGGCCGACTAAAAGAAAAAAAAAGGAGACTTGTATTTTTTATTGCGTTACCTTACAATGGGCATACTCTCTATACACAGATTATTTATGTTGAACGTGTTATTTAGTTTCTACTTATGCAAATCGGATGCAGTGCGAAAACTGCAAGTGACAATTTTTAATTTTAAAACAAGGTGCGCCCATTTATTGTTTATGCTTAGGTCTGATGTACAAGCTGACGATGACTCACGTTCGCTTCACTAACTGAATGCTTGGACGGGATCTGCGATGAAAATGCAAAAGAGCAACTGTTATAGAACTATGTAACTCATAAATTTCGTATAAAAAAAGAACATCAAAACTCTTTTAAATTCGCCCAGCACCACTTTAAACAACTGGCAAACGATTCGAAACGCGACGATGTCAGGGGCTAATCCATAATTCATCATCCACGACATTGCATCGCAAAAAAAAGCCATCACCTCGCTTCCTTCTCACTTCAACTAAAAAGAAATCCTCGAAAAAAATGAAAAGAAAAAAAATCGAAGCTCAGCCTTACCTGGTCTCGATGACGCTGTCGGGCAGTGAGAGCTCGTCGGTCGCTCTGGTCTCGGTGGTCTTGCGTCCTTGACTCCTGTTCCGCCTGATTAGTAGTCCGATGGCGAGCAGTGCCAGCAGCAACACGATCGGTACCGTCACCCCGACTATGATTGCCGTATTGTCCTTATCTGCTCGGCCACGCAAAGAACAGAAAAACATAAATTGAGCGACTCGCGAAAACAATTGGCATGGGACACGACGCGTCTTTCGCGCGATTGTAACACGCACACACACACACACAGACTGAACACACACGACAACGACGAAAATACCAAAGCAACGTGCACATGGCAATGGCAAGAGAGAGTATAGGTATAAATGTGTGTGAATAATTCTTGTTGTTGGTTTGCTTGCTTGCTTGCAGCTGTTTTGTACGGATGATGTGTATCGGTTTTGTATATATGGGAGGTACGCATATGTGTGTCAATGGTATGTAGTTCGCTTCTTCTCGTATTTTTTTTTTGCGTTGTTTGTGTGACAATGTGGTATATCTGATGTTGATGGTCATTGTTTCTGCGGTATTTTTTCGGGGAAACACAGAAAGATATACATTGCAGCTGTTTTTTTTGTTGTTGCTTTTTATTAGCTTACCTGCCAACAGCAATCCTTAGGCGAGGCATGTGCACGAAATAATTAAGCATGAATTTTTTGCGAGTGTTTCTGTTTTATATTTTATTCCTAGTACCGCACACTTTTCAAATATACTTTCGAAATTTTAACGGATTTTAAGATGTTATTGTTGAAATATTCGAAATTTACGTATACTTTTAAGAATTGACATAGTACTTGAATATTGATCGAGTTTAGTTTATTTTAAAAAATACTTTGAAGTTCATGGAATCATTGACAAAAGTATCAGTAGTTATATATCGCAGGGCTTAAAGATTTCGTAAACTTTATACATGTTCAAGTTTAATCCTTAAAGTCCCAAGGAAATCTATGTCATGAATCGTTATCATACAAAACCAAAAATAATAGTTTACTCAAAAAATTATAGGACTCAAAGGATTAAAGAAATGTTTTCTATAAACTATATCTCTCTAAGCGCTACTATGTCTAAATTAAATTAACTTATACCCAAAGCATCGACACTCACCAGTTTGAATGGGGAAACTGTAGCTGGTATCAGTGAACTTGTCGGGCGCTGTGAAAGCTCGGACTTTCACTCGATACGTCGATCCGGACTTGAGTGGACCGTTGCAGTAGCCACTCTTGTTCTCGCAGTTCTCCTTGCCTATGGTGAAGTCCTCCACTGTACCATTTTTGAAAGGGTAGTACGGTTCCATTACCTGCAAAACAAACACATATGTTGTAATTTTGTTTTTTAAGTGTGTTGTGTTAAACTTATGGTGGATATATTTAGATAAAAGTGTTGGTGCGAACTGTTTACAAATGAATCCCAATACATAATTTACTTTATAGGCGGAGACATAGACATAAGATTTACGAGTTCAAAGAAAAAAAGTTAACCGAAGACGATTAAAATCGACGTTTCTAGGTTACATCGAAAGCATAAATTCAATATAAAGTGTAATAGTGTATAAATTCTTACTTGTGGCATTTAGGAAATAGATAAAAGAATGCGTCATTTTTAAATTATACTTTCAATAGCTTTGTTTTTCTCCTACCCAATATTTGTGCGCCATCCAGAAAAATTAAATTTTGTAAAATTGGTTGTAATTCTTAATTGTCTAGCTATCATTATCTTTAAAAAAAAAACAATTTTCTATTGTAATTTAAGTTATCTAATAGCAAAGATGAATTTCGAGCAAACGTCCTTCGTTGCCGTGAATTTTATGAGCTTACAATGAGAACTCGCATTTGCGCAAACTCTCAACGCCTACGCAAATTGAAAATAACGCATGATGTTACCTAGTTCTAAATTCAGATTTGCCCCAATTGTTCCTATTAATCCATAATCTTAAAAAGCCTTATTATCAAAATCACTCATCCTACCTGATATGGCGGCCAGATACTGTAAGCTTGCACATCTCTCCAGCTGGGCATCTCCAAGCCACTCGCGTTTTTCGTGTCGTCCTCGGCGACGATAATCGTGTACGACGTCACCGCGCCGTTTTGCTCGCTGAAGTAATTCTTTCTGAACCTGATCTGAATCGTCGTACTGCTTCGACAGACCTCGGTGGGTACAACTTGTGACAGCGGCTTGGGTGGTGCAAGGATCGGCATCTTCTGCTTCCAGATGGCCTCCTGGCCGAAGCCAACGCTTGTCTCCGCCTGGATGCGGAAGATGTACGTCTTGCCGGGAATCAGGTTCTTGATCGTACCGTGGAACTCGTTGGACTTGAAGTCGCGCGCCTGCGTGTGCGCCGAGCCCTGTGTGCCACAAGCGAGCGCGAGGATTATGTAAGACATGACGATATCATTGAGTAGTAGCGAGCAGAGTATAAGTGACTACACTGATTGTCCACTCGTGCGAGCTTTCAGTCTGATTTGTGTGTAGATGCATACGAGTGAGTCTAATTTATCGCAGAGCAGCTTCACGTTGCACTTTTTTTTTAAATTGCAGTCGACGTAAATGATTACCTTATCTAGTTTGGAATAATTATTCCGAGAAGCTTGAACGTTTATTTTTAAGCTTACAACTTTGAAGAAACAATGTACTTTTACTGCAACTGTATGTTAGCCGATTCAAGGTAGAACTGTGAGTGAAGATCTTATAAAGCACTATTAGTTCAATAGAAGGAATGGTTCTACAATCATGTATCTTATCGCGCTTCATAAATAAAAAATTGAAGAGTAAACTTGCACACTGATTTCATTCTCTAATAATAAACGTTGCCTTTATATTACACGACGATATTTTTAAGATATTATTATCGTCAAAATAATAAATAGACAAGTAACTCTTAAGTACCTCGAGCCCATAAGTGATGCTGAATTTCCTAATGATTCCATTCCGCTCCTGACTCGGAAGCGACCACTCGAAGCTTATGTCGCTGGGCTGAATATCCGTCGGGTGGAACTTGTCAACTCTTCCAGGATACGACTCGCTTGTGGTGAAGCTAGTACTCAGAGGATTCGATCTTCTGAGGTAGTTAGATTCGGTACCGGAACGAACGACCAGAGTGAAGGTGTAGTTACGATGAGGCTTTAGATCGGTTATGGTAATGCTGTTCATCGACGTGATGTTCTGGACGTAGTTGTCGTCGGAGTTGATGTACTGCACTTCGAATGCGTCGTACTCGCCGCGAGGTGGATCCCAGGCCAGAGTGATCTTCGTGTCGTTGATCTCCGTCGCATTAATTGCCGTTATCGGCTCGGGATCTGCGTAAGGAAAATCCAGGTTGATTTAGAATTGGCTTTTTAGGATAAGTGGGTTGTCTGGAATACGTCATTTATTTTCTGCCATGACTGATTGTGAGACGGAATCCCTCGTATGCGTCTATTACCTTGGTGGAGTCAAACTACTCTCGCATGCAAAAATCCAGGCTTCGTAACGCGCTGATGTCAACAATAAACTTAAATGACTAAACTTTATTTTCAAAACACGTTCTCATTTTTCGCTTCGCATCTCATGTACGTATCTTTTGCATTGCAGTAATAGAATATCTAAACATTTTCTTAATTTTCGCAGACGAATACAACTATTTAACATTGCATTTGAAATGTATACACTTTTGCAAAATTAATTTCAGCTAGATCACCGTTGATCTACAATCTCGTGACACGTGTAGTTTTTTTCGCCGCCAAAGACTATACGACTGGAATGAGGTTGAAACTTCCGCCAAGGTAATAGACGCAATTAACGCTATTATGGCTCTGGAGCAAAAAGCATCTCACAGCCGACTGTAAGTTCTCCGACCAAACGAATCGTTGCACGGTTCACTAGGATCTCAAATAGGAAGTATGTAAACTGTAAAATCTTAACTAGCTTTGTTAGTTGTTAAAATTTTATTTAGGCTTCGAAATATCAAAATACTCACATAGTCTATCCTGCCTAAGTAGCGGCCTACTCTCCACCTTATCGCTGACGGTCCAGACGGTGACGTTGTACAACCTGCCTGGCGTCAATCCGGTGAACGTGACCTTGGTGTCTGTGTCGTTGACGATGCGCTCCTGGGTGGTGTTGACGCCGTCGCTTATGCGAAACCGATAGAGATCAAAGCGCGACGACTGGACGGGCGTTGGCGTGTAGCGCAGTGTCAGCGAGTCCGGCTGGTCGCGATCGACCACCACCACAACCTCCGACTGAATCAGCGGCACTGCGACGCGAACAGATAAGTACATCATGTTGGGATAGGCGAGCGCACGCGAAGAAAGAGAGAGACAGACTTGTGTCGTCGAGTGTATGTGGCGGAGTGTCTGTGTGTGTGTGTAATATATATGAAGCGCAAGCGGCGACTACGACGTGCATGCGCTCGTGTCTAATGGTTTTTTGCGCCGATTTTCGCATGCTGATCGGACGCAGAAGTTTGACGGGCAAGACAATGTTTAAATTTCAATTCATTAAGAGAACGACAAGCGAGTCTACATCTATGAGATACATTTATGTGATTCATGCGAATGAGGCGTTGAAGACCAAAATTAGCGTTATCAATTGATTCTTTCTAGCGTACTTTATGAAGTGGAAGTAACGCTTAATTTGGATTTCAAACCCTCATGATTAGTGTATCATGTATATGTACACGTACATACATAACAACTGTGTATATTTCTAATATATTGTTAGTCACTGTTGCATCACACTACTGTTTATTAGTATATGCGTACGACACTTACGAAAAAAAAATGTACCTTGATCTGTTCCCAGTTCCTTTTCACCTTTAGAAGTGTTACGAGGGCAATGGAAAAATTTGTGTATATTAGTATTGGATGGTTGTAGTCAATTGTAAACACTTGTACAATTTGGATTTTTCGTTAGTTTTGACCCTTAATTTACTTAGCCAAGCATAGATTGTAATTTTCTAAATCTGCAGGTTAATGATTATTAATATGTTATAAAATTATTAAAGCTTTCTAATACGGTTAAAAAGTGTTAATAGATGGAACAACGTCGTTGCATTTTCAAATATAAAAAATTTTTCCTTTCGATGTTATTATTTCAATGAAAGCGTTTAGTGTATAAAGAGATTATTTTAGAAAAAAGAATGAAAATTTTGCGTGTTCTTTAAAATACCTAAAATAAATTGTTTATATAAAATTTTGTTTTGATAAAAATGTTCATATCTAATAAAATGTGCATTTCGTAAAATTTGAATCATACTATATCTTTCTTAAGAATTGAATTTGTTTCAAATTTTTTTTTTTAACAGAATAATATACTACCGCTCCCGGGCGTCTATAGCATAAAAGAAATCATGCAGTAATTCAATTTTTACACCCACATAAAAATGTCAAAACCCCAGAAGTCCCCAAGAAAAACGAAAAATCTCATCCACTAACTCGTGCGAGTCTTCAAACTGGTGATGTCACTGACGAGGTCGTAGGACACCGTGAACACAGTGAAGACGTACTCGACCCCGGGCATGAGATCACCCACGAGAATCCTCTCGATATTGTGATTCGGCGACGTCGAGGAGCCATCTTCATAGCCGATGCTCGACAGGTCGCTGCTTGCAGTTACGTTTTTCACGCGTATGCTTTCCGGTATATCCAAGGGCCACCACTTGAGTGCGTAGTACTCGATCCGACCCTCTGGTCGTGGCCACTCGAGCGTCACGTTCGTCGAATCGATCACTGGCGTTACGTTCAGCACTGGGTTCGGACCTACAATTTATAAAATAGGATGTAGTAACATTTGAAATGAATCCTTAGTAATTATAACTATAAAAGCTACTTGTTACGTCAATGACGGATACTTACGAATAGTGTGGTTCACTTGAAGAGGATACAGACTTTCGACACCGAAGCTGACGGTATTGACCTGTATGGTATAGCGCTCACCGGGCGTCATGTCGGCTACCTCGGCTTCCGTTTCCTTTACGCTTGGCAACTTCACCCATCGCGGGTCGTCCTCGGTGCGATACCTGATGGCGTACTCCGAAAAGATCGAGTCCGTTGGTGCCTCCCAGTGTACCAATACGGTATTGCTAGTCACCTTCTCGATGCTGAGATTTCGTGGCGGATGTGGCACTATAGATAAAGAAGATTTAGTACCGTAATCGTGCATTTCTTAGAAAAAAATGTAAATCAAAGCTTTTACATACGAAATTGAAAATAAAAGTATTTATGTTATTCTGTTTTAATCTTTGGTTATTTAAAAAATTTTTGAATGGTTCTGTTGTAGTCAGCAAACTATAAATCTCTCCTCGTATTCACATTCGTTATTTATCTTTAAAATAAACCCAGCAAAAGAATCAACTCCTCCACAAAAAGTAAAACGAATTGCTAAAGGAAATATTTAATTCCAATGTTATTTAGTGCGAAAGCGAAACAAAACCACCGAAAGAGCCCGTCACGTTCTCTTTAGACCCGTCGAACGAATAAATAATATTCTTGGCTCAGTTCCAAAGCCAGTTCCCCAATTCATCACGCCAAAATTCTCCCTGACGCTTATCACTTCGCAGAAAACTCGGCAAAACGGAAGCCCAAAAAAACACGACGACAGCTGCTTCCAAAGAGGCCTAAAGAGCGTAAGCAGGATAATCCGCAAGAGGCGAGAGAACCAGCATAATGTGTCATCGCTCTCGGCGACCGGAATGAATAATAAAAAATAAGTGCTCGGCGCCTACTCACAAACAGCCTGGAAGTAAGCGTGCGGTTCGCTGCGCAGTCCGTGACTTATGGCAAAGACCTTGACCTCGTAACCAGCTCCGGGGTACAAATCCTCGAGGACGATGTGCGACTCCGTCGTGAGGGTCGTCGCGCTCTCACCAGTGTCGTTGCGATTGTGCGTCACCTCGAACTTCTCCTGTCGAGAATTGACGTCGCTCTTCCACGAGATATTCAGGCCCTTCTCGATACTTTTGAGGTCCTCGATTATGGGACTAGATGGTTTAGTAACCTGATATAGCACAGTTTCGTTCGACTCGACTTTGTTGCTAATCGCTTGGACGATTATGGAGTAGTTTCGACCTGGCAAAAGTGCCTCCAGAGTTATCTGAAATATCAGAGAGTTGCATTAATAAACGATTAATTATACGCTATTAAAAATAGAAAGTAACTTCCTTTATTTAAATTTAAACGTTTATATTTAGAATGGCTTCGCGTGAAATCTATCTAGAGGCAAAATAAAAGTAATTCCCAAACGTTCGCAGAATGAAATCTGTGAACCGTCGGCCTTTCAAGTGCGCGGATGTCCTCGTATGAGTGACGTTGCTTGATAGTAATGGAGAGAATTTTTTTATGATTATTGTTTCTGTGTGCGCGATTTAATGGACACGATGACGGGTGCCAGCAGTGATTTCTCTTTTTTTCTACAGAATTCATAAATTCTATACACGACTCTTCTCATACGCATCCTGGTGCGGAGGAGACTTATCGAGGACGATATTCAAAAGAAGGTCACGCGTTACATTTTTATAATGCCTGTTTTTTTCAAGTTTTTTTTTCACTTCCGTTGTCTACATCAAAATTGTATGATAAAACTATCTCTCTTTTTTTCTCGAATCACTGTTTAACTCAAGTGTAACTGTTGCATTGCATACAAATTTGATACTGCATAATCCAAAGAGACTTGCTTTTTGCTCAACGACGTAACAATGCAGAAGCAGTAATCATTTATTACCCTTGTTTTATTTGTCGTTAAAACGTTGCTGTCGCCTCCGATAGTGGCCTCGACTTCGTGGTACTCGACCCGGTAAGTATCCTGAGTGCTGGTGTTCTCGGGGCTCCAAGAAACCTCGACCATCCACGTTTTTTCATCAATCTCAGCTCGAAGATCCCGAACCGGCAGGGGTCCTGTTAAAACGTACAAATTGAATGAGTGCATTGCTTCCTGGAATTGCACAGTTATCATAAACGTAAATTCCAGCTAAAATTATCTCAGCGTTATGCAAAGTAATGAAAATTGCTGGATTTTACGTGAACAGTCCGGTTTTTGTTCATTTCAAGATGCAAAAACGACGAAAGTATTTGTCTCTTCTTTTGTCTTGCGCCATTAAAAGAGTAATGTTTTATTGTGTAAAATAAGTGAATTTAATTTTTGTTTATGTTACGTAATTAAAATTTTGTAACTCAGTCTCTGACTTTTATTATCGTTACTTTAAAAACTACACTTTGCGGATGATATTCAGTAAAAATATAAAACGGAAAATGCATCGCGATTAATACATTTTACGATAAACTAACCAGTTTTATGCCCCACGCGACATCAGTTAATAATAAAATTTATCCCAGGTAACATCGTTAACGTTACACTACACACAGTTCCATAAGGGGGAACTTTTTATTACACAGACTTTAAAGTTTACAGTGATAAAACTCTCGGACGGTGGCTGTAAAAAGTTGGCCAGATCAAAGTAAAATGACCGTCTGGGGCTGTGCAAAAAACCTTTGGAACTTAACTTTCTAAAAAGCCGACGAGCTCATAGAGACTTCGTATCTCGTTACCCCAGCCGCTGTAATCGTAAGCCAATCGAATGAAATCCTATTAGTGCCGCGGGGCGAACGAAATCCCGCGTCTGGAGCGTAAATTTTTTTTGTGTGCGCCACGGCGTTTCTTCATTGTCCCGATAGGGTCTCGACGTATGTAGCCGAGGAATCGGAGAAAGAGTATCTTTGTCATTTTTGACAGCGATGATTGCTTAATCTGATTTTATGTGATACATGGTGATGAATTGATTTCGCACACTACACGAATTGAAAAAATCAATAACAGTATACCTGTGGTGTCATAAATTTTGTTTTGAAACTTAAAAAATAAAAAACATAAAAAAACCACGAATAAAATTATTCACAAACGAGTTCCGGTCTCGCCTACTATTTCAGGCTCTAAAAATACAAACATATTAATCAAACCCCCCACGATTCTCGAAAAACAACGCAGCAGACAATACATAAAAAAAATGAAATAAAAACATACTCAGCGTGACGTCTTTGCTGGCGGGCCAACTGGAAACTTTCCCGGAGAAGGTCTTGACGACAACCTGGTAGGTTTTGCCGGGCTCGAGATCTTTGAACTCCCAGCGACACTCGTCCTCGCGATTGCGCGTCACAGGAGCGAAGCGTCGATTGCCCGCCAATGAGATCTGGTACTTGTCGAATTCGGAGCTGCCGTTGGGAGGTGACCAATAAACCCGGAAAGAAGTCGACGTGACCGAGGAGTTATCGAAGGTGACGTTCAGAGGACGTAGAGGTACTGTGCGATACTGGGCTGTTGTCGGGGCCGAAGTTTCATCCTCCGAGACCGTCTGCACCGATATGTTGTAAGCTCGACCTGTAATATTGAAAATTTAGAAACCTTCCTTTATCTAGAGCCGGACGTTTTGCATCGACATACGCCAAGTGATAAAATTTCATATTCGTAATAATAACACACGTAATTCTGAAATAAATTACGTTATTTCGATGGATGCATTCAATTTCCATACAAAAGCAAAGAGAAATTTAAATTGAATTAAAAAAAAGACAATAGCCGAGTAAACAAAAGAAATGCCTGTAATTCGCGCAGAGCAATAAATTCATCCGGCTGTTTGCGCGGCAAAGTGAAAAGGGCTCCAAGAGCGAAGCGAAACAAGCAATTAAAAGGCATCACTCGCTCGCTCGAGTTATTAGAGAGAGGACTCAATTAGGGGACGTATATAAGAGGCTTACCAGGAATAAGGCCTTTGAAAGCCGCCTGAGCTGGTCCTGGCGGTTCCGATTCCTTCTCGATGTAGAGGACGGATTCAGCGGCATCTTGAGGATCTATGCTAACTTTATAATAAGTGTAAATTCCAGCTGGATAAGGCGGCTGCCAGAGGACTAGAAGCGTCGTCTCGTTTCGGAACCAGACGATGAACTTTCCTGGAGTATTTGGCTCTGGAAATGCAAGAACGGTGTCGTTTCTTTATTTTTTGTTTCGTTATTTCATCTTTTTGTGCGCGCGACGCGCAGACGTCATTATTGGATTTTTCTCCCCAGATAAAATGCTTCTTAATATACGGCAATCGTACTTCCGAATTAAAATATCCAATAATCAAGTCCCGTCGCTTACGTCTATATAATTGAGGCATATTATAAATAGATGTACGGAACGGCGTCTGCTTGAAACTTTGACGCGTCAAACTTTATTACATTAATTAAACCTCTTTTTTCATTCGCGTCAAATACGATTTATTATAACAATGATCACAGTACAACAAACGAAACTAACTGGTGGTGAAGTTCCTGCTAGTGTAAGCAACGCTCTCCTTAGTCTCGAGAACCGTGAAGAGCTGAAGGGAGTAGGTGGCACCAGGAGTCAGATCCCTAAGCGTATAGGGAGCTGCGTCTGCCGGGATAACGCTTGTCCAGGGGTTGCTGGCATCGTTAAAGCTCTGAACACGCAGCCGAAAGCCCGAGTAGTTGCCGTGACGTGGTGGCTCCCAGTAGACAACCGCCGACTTGCCGCTCTTCACCGACACCGTGAGGTTCGATGGTGGATCAGGAGCTGTAATAAAAAAGAAAATTTCATCGATTATTGATTGATTGGTATCGATCAATGCGCATCGATTGGGATGTTTTGATTCGCAATTGAGAGGAGATGAAGAGGAGGAATAACACGCGGTGATGAGGACAGAAATAGCTGCGGGAGTGAGGCTGCCAAGATGCAGTAGGATTTACGAGAGATGCTTCTCGGAAGATCATTGCGAGAAGCAAATCGGCCATCTGGCTTGTCAACAATATGCTACTTGTCTCTCGGAGAATTCGAGGGAATTTGGGGAATTGGACCGGTGTCACGAATAAGTCACCGATTCATGATACTGTAATACTCGTTAATTTTGTTTCATCGGGCAGAAACTGTAATACAATGTAAATTGAAAGGCAGAGCTTATAATTAAAAACTTTACGATCGATTATAGCCTTAAAAAGTAAACGGGTCACTAAACGGTCTTCGAGGCGCATCAAAACGCGTCCCAAGCTTTATACCGTTCGCCTTACTTTTACTCTTGCGAAAAATACAAGTTCAGGAGAAAAAAAAAGTATAAGTATCACGTGTACAACGTTTTCATTAACTATCATAACAAGATCCTTACGTTCACCTTTCCCTCGCGCAATTCTCACCGAAATTCAGCAGCAAATTTAGTCCCCATCAATTTTTATCTAGTGCAAGCGGCGGCGGCAACGATATTTTAAAACCGCGACATTTATTCCCCAGAAAATTGACATCATCGAGCTCACGGCGGTTCGAGCGAGCGAATGACCCAGAATCGAAATTTCGCTTATTCGAGCGACGAGAGAGACCTCCTTTTCACGAAACTCGCCGCAGCGCGCGGCGGTGAATTCATGTGGCGTCTCGTCGTCGTACAAAAGCCGCATACGTGAAAGAAGTTCGCTATTGTTTGGCACTTTGAGAAGCCATGTCAATGGGGAGTTTTGTGTGAAGTTCGGATATGGATTGGCCTTTCTTTTCGACGATCGGTTTTAATGAGGATTTCGCGTTATTGAAATGCGGAGTAAGATTGGATAAAATCAAACAGGAAATGATGGAAAAATTAAGGAAGCACAGGACGAGGAAGAAATTCTTCGAGATGACAAACACTGTTCGATTTTGTATACAAATATCGACATGATGACCAAAACGATTCAAGATAAAAAAATTTATATTAGACCTGCTGTGCTGAAAACGTAAGAGGACTGTTCTTGAATTAAATCAAAATAATACTGGATTTTAATAGAAACAAAAAATAAAACAGAAACGTCTGTCTGAAGCAACCTGTATCCTTTATGAATCATCCAAAGCGCATATCGTGACTCACAACCGATGCAGTGGCAAAATTTTCCAAAAATCTCCCCACATCACACGCATCTCAGAAACATAAAAAAAAAAAAAAAAATACTCACGAGTAGTGATGGAGGCCGTCCAGGTGAGCCAGTCATGAAGCGTGTCATTACTGTAGTAGAGCCAGTACTCGTACCTCGTCCCGGGCAGTCCATTGCGGAACTTGATGACGTCGCCAATTTCCGAGGCGGCTATCGTCGTGTTGGGCGGTGGATCACCGATTCGTGGACTGTAGTCCAATCGATACCAGCTGCCACCCTGGCTCAGGTTACCCGGGATCTCGATCGCCAAGTCAGCTGATCTCGTTACCTGAAGATAAACAAAAAGAAAAATTTTAACTTTAGTTTTATGCACTAGTGTTTTTATAATGCTGCATTCAAAATCGCTAACAATTCTAAAATTCCTCCTAAAAATACGCCTTTTCAGACACGCCAGTCGATAAAATCAATTCTCCTCTCGACAGTCGAAAGTTCAATGTCCACATAAAAGCTTCCAGAAAGCGATCGAATGCAATTTCAAACGAAGGGGGTTATTTAAATTCTAGCCGCCTCCTCGTTAGGCCGCCCGACGATGAGTTGAATCAATAAATGCGCCCGTTCTATTTCGGATTTATCGGACAGCGTGTGTGAGCTTTCTAAATAAACCGGGAATAACGCATATCACACGCTGCAGAACTGTGTGTCTGATTCATTTTTTATCGTTGAGGAAAATTTCTGCACATATCAAGAATTAATTAATTAATTCACTCATCACATTTTAATGAAAATACGTATACATGCGTATAGCCTCTTTAATAATTCGCAGAATCCAGTATTATCCGGTGAATTTCGCGCTGCATATAAATACAGTTAAGCTACTTATCGATTGAATTCCTCGACCACACCTGTACACACTCGAAACCTTTACAGCATACACACGCACATATCGGTATAATAAACCACAGCATATCCTAGTCCAAATTATCCCCACAAGCGCATCGAGCCAAAATTCACATCTCCCTCTCGAGAGAACACTCGGGTAACCCCATTACATCCAACCAACCGCACCACTCAACCGACTCTCTCTATACACGTCAGTCAATCATACATCCATAAATACCTTATAAAGCTCTCCCCACATGAAAAAGAGAGCCAACGGAATTGCTCTCGAGGTGTCCGAGTGCGCAGCGATGCACGGAAATCGCGAAAAGTACTTACTTACTCGTGACTCGAGGCGATAGGTCGGCTCGATTTCGTTTTCTCTCTGTCGCTATAATACGAAACGACGATATCCGCGTGAGCTTACATGGGTCGGGTTACTCTCGTATGGGTTTTTTCTACTTTACCGAAGCTTTACAGGTAAGTCGAGAGATATGCGCGGATCGATGATTAGAAATTTGCTTTAAAGTCTCACGTGTTTGCTATATGTTAAACACGTTTAGTGAGATATATGCTGTATAGATTGTATTTGTTGATTAGAGACGTTCGGCAGCAGTATGAATCGACGATACATACCTAAGCAGCGCCAGCCGTCTGGTTTTATCCGGTTAAAATAGAATTTTATTGCTAAATACTTTCCAGCATTGATTCACGATTTATAATAACCACATAATACACAGCCTGACGTCACCTTGAGCATCGAAGAAAACCAATCATCCTCAACTCACGTACACTTAATTATTAAAAAAAAACACGGCTAGGAAAATTCTTCCTATATACCACGTCCGAGAGAAAACCAAAACAAGCTCTATACTTCCACCTGCTAAACGACGCCTAACTTCTTCCTCGTTCATCATCGTCGTCCATCAGCCACACCTTCATCATCTCAAAGACAGGCTTAGCAGAAAAAAAAAAATTCTCTTCCCGCGGCATCGATCTACCGACACACGAACTGTAATGGCTATACATACATAGAATATAGTAGCGGAAGCGGCAGCGGATGCGCCATAAAGGACTCGCCGCTCGAGCGCGCGGCCATTACGATGATTATGCCATTATTTTCGCGTCCGCGCATCTCTAGTCTCTCGACGTATGTATATATATATATATATATCTATACCTCTACATATGTATGTATGTAAGAGAAAAAGAAAAAGAGCAGACGCCGCTCGACCGCCGAAGAGAGAAGCTATTATACACGTATGTAGAGGCTGATAATAATATAGATAAAAAAACTGCGCTTGGTGGTATACCGTTAGGTGAAAATTCAGCGCGGTGTGTTAGGAATCGCTGACGCAAACATTATAATAGATCCGTATCGAGGCATATTGACGGCTTTTGAAAATTTGTCGATATATCAATTATATGGTGAGTCAGTAGGAGACTTGTCGCATTACGAAAGAATCTATATTCTCGGACTTATCTGCTGTTGGATCTCGGATGTTATCGCTATAGTCGACGTATTGGACCGACGAGTATTGTTATACTATTGCGATAGGAAATTTCAATTAGTGGATTTTGCGCAAGTATACTGCTACGATATTGATTATTTTTTTTCCGTGTAAAAGTCACATCAGCGAAATAAAAATCCGAGTATCGTAATCCACGAATCAGCTCGAATCAGAAAGAGAAATAAAAGTCTCGCCTGTAGCAAATCGCGCAAGTAAGGCGTATAATACAACCTCTGCTTCCGCATCGCCGCGAGAGACGGCATCAAGAAGGTTCGGTCGCCTGGAAACGAGCTGCCCCTATATACCTCTCTCTCGTTCGTTCCCCCGTGTGCGTCTATATACACCTATACATCTCTCTCTAGTGGAAAACTCGCTGCGGCATCTTCATTTTCCTTAGCTTCTTTGAAGCCTATATTTGTACTTCGTTTAGTTGGTTATTAATAATTCCACAGAGACAGAGCGTGCGAAGGGCTGACGACCTATGATTTTTCTAGCCAGCATACCTCTCTTTTTTTGGGGCGGTTCGTTATATGTATTATATACCGCTTTTGATCTCGGGGTTATTCAAAAACTGTCGTCTACTGCGAGGCCTATATCACTGCTCTCTCGTTTTCCGGATGTGTGCGACGCGCTGTCGTCTCGGCTTTTGACGACGACCCTTCGAGACGTATAGTAGTACCTATATAGCTGCAGCTCGAGGGGTTGCGTCAGGGAGAGACGACGACGACGGGCTGTTTGTTTTGTTCGAGTGCTGTGTAATGAGATGTAGTTTGCGCTGCATTTTCGGAGAGGGTGAAAGGTATAGTAGATTGCGATTTTGAGCGACGATGTCGCGCGCGCCAGAGGTGTGCATTATTCGGTTTGTTTGTTGTGCGCGTAAGATGAAAAAATATATATTATTTTTGAAACTGTTTTATTATGAAACGATTTTTTTTGTGACTAAACTACGTACTCGGTATTATCAGTACAACCTTTATCTCCGTGAACCACCGACAAAAAAACATCGTGGGATATAGATATACCGGCTCTCCCTCAATTCAATCCCTCGCGAAATAATAAAAATTCCATCTCCCATCCATCCATCCAACCGACACCGCAGAGACCGTCTATTTTCCAGGACGACTTTTTAATTTTCTCTCCTACATACCGTAGTGCGCATGCAGTATACCACCATATATATATAGCGTCGTCGAGGGAAACGTCCGCGAACTGTCTTTTCCGGGACATCCGGTCCCGACGACGCCGACTGCATATTATATTGATCGATCCCTCTCGCGTCGTCCCTCTCGACTACTACTACTACTATAGCTTTCGCTTTCATAATGCGAGATATTTCGCGCGTGAGAATCAGAGATGGAGGTTTTTATTGTTGCGGAGGGATTATATATATACGCGGATGATACGATTGCGGCGGACGAGGTGAGAAGTTAACGATGCGTGAAGCATCGCTATGGTCGAGGTTTTATATTTGTCGGTTTGACGGGGGCAAAAAAGTTAGTTCACGAATATTGTGTGTCCAGTATTATAAGCAATCACGGGTCGAATCAGGACAGAAAATAAGACACAAAGTATAATACTCTGTAAAGGTCATTATCGAGAGGAAATTGCTACCTCCCGATAACCCGGCGACTATAGGAGTAGAACCGAGAATCGCGAATTAATGGGGTGTGGGTTAATGGATTTAGCGAGATTTTAGGAGACTGCAGCTGCTGCTAGACTCGAGCAAATCGTATTTGCTCTCTTCTCGGGACGACCGTGTATAGCCCTCATATCCTCCCCGGCTGTTTGCGCGCTGATTCGAAATGGACTTGTTTTTTTCTCTCTCTCTCTGTCGCGGCTTTGATCGTTACTATAGGGGAATCAGTCTGACAGGAGTAGTGTTTCTTTTTTGTGTGATATAAAATCGTGTTAATTATACAACTTTCATTAATTCTCGCAAATGACTCTATCAACAAAAACTACCTTACAATACATCCGACGTGGGAAAACGCAGAGACAACACACAGCCAAGACCTTCAGCACGAAACAAAACATACGCCTAATATACCACGGGAACCTCATCAGCACAGAAACAATGTCCTCCTCCGTTACCATATCCCGCGCAAATTAAATCAAATCCTCGAAACAATCCGACTACCTCTCCCCGACGATAAACATCTTCTCCGCGAAAAAAAAAGAAATACACGTGGAAAGCCCAATTACAGCAGTCAAGGATATATACAACACGACTCACTTTTCACGAAAGTCTTCCTACATACTTAACAGCTCTGCCTTTTGTATATATACTCCCGCCCCTTGATCTTCGTATAAGTCTATATGTATAAAACAGCGCAAAAGACGAGCGATAACGTCCCATGGGATACTGCACACACGCGAGAGGCTTTTTCGTTGTATATATACAGGATGAAAGCCGGGCACGCACGTGCGGCCCTCTTTTTGCGCGCGCGCGAGCGAGGGCTTGTTCAATTACAAAGGACAAGGTGTTTGCCGAGCTCGGATAAGGGATATTATTTTTTTTTCACGCGAGCTTTTTGTATAAGGATAGTTTGTTTTTTTCTCAACGATTAATTCATGTGCTTAAATTTTTAATGACGGGTTTGTAAAAAGCGAGATGAGATTTCTTTTGATTATTTATTAGCTTATCGCCGGATATGCCAGATCTCTCGTAATTAAATTTGAATTACGCGTGTATTATATGATCTCCCATTGATGTACAATACGTAAAGTAATAGTTAACGAGGACGTCGTTATGATTCGTAAAAATACCGGCGAAAGGAAAAGCTTTCTGGCTGAATAATTAGGAACTCATCCGTGAGAGAATGTTTTCCTCCCAAATATAATCGAATCAACGCTCCCGAAACAAAAGAGAATAAACTTCGAACTAACTGGATCAGCAGAACTAATTTCAGTGTCACATCGCATCTCACGCCCTCGTCGACGCGCGGACGACGATTTTAACGAGCGAATACATATATATATAGTCTGTCACACACAACAATGACAGCAGCGCTCCCGCATTCCGGCTCCGTGACACACGGCTTCATACGAGGCCCGAATCTGCAAATGCGCGACGGAATCGCTCTCTGGAATACCGAATTGCCGCAACGACGCGCGGGCATTTGCAGTGTGTAGTAGCGTTTCCGCGTTTCTCTCACTGGATGTACATATATATATATATACGCGTGTGTGTGTGTCAGAGGCGTTTTCTCATTTGCATCTTTCGGCGTTGTTTTTGCGCCGCGCTGTATAGAGTCAAGTTTACGAGCGCCTCGTAGAATTATTAGTTTTCTCTCGGTGTGATTTAGAAGAAGTTTTTTTTTCAAATTTCAAATGAAATGAATAATTCATATCGAAATACTTTTGCGAAATGAAAATTAATCTCGGCAACGCGCGGCGTGTCTTCTAATTAATTAACAAGCAACCCTCGTTATATTTCATCCCCATAAACAAACAACTCAGCCTCGCCACAATCGCATCTCCTGCTTGTATATATATACACTCTAAGTATAATAAAGTCTCCCCGACGTCGTCGACTGTTCTATCTTCTCTCACGGAACTTTCCCTCTTTTTTCCGTAAGCCTCGGAACAATTACAGTCGTCGGCTCGTCTCGTAAATCTCCTAATGAAATAATGAGAAAGCGCGCATATTTCTCTCATTACGCGCTCGAGCCTCGCCCTTTCACGCGCCCATCAGTATATATGCACAGATAAAATAAGGCTGCGCAGTGTATTAGAGAGAGTTTGGTGCAGCGTGTGTACTACGGGTCGATGAGATCAGGAATTTCCTGGCTTTGTTTTACGTGTGCTTATCCACGCGTGTAAACGTTTTTAATAATGATTTATGCATATGATCATCACACTCGAAGAAGCTTCGCATTTTTTTTATACATCAAACGTGTCTCAATCCGCACATCACGCAATGTACGTGCAAATGCGCGCGCGTACTTTAATAACGCGTAATACGCGTATAATCACATATGCATTCGCTGCACACGTATATATGTATATACTGCACGTATCTTTATATACTACTACTGTAGTGTGTAAGTATATATATGTGTGTGTGTGTACGCACTCGTATACTCACAGGCATTTTGTGAGAGGTGAAAGCGGCGTCGGCACATTGTGTGCAAATCATAAGGCGGATTAATGGCGCTTTAACGTTTGCGTGTATAGGGGCCCTATGAGCAAGTTGGAATACGAAAATAGAAGATATCGCGTGGACTGATGCGAGTGACAGTTGGAGCGTTAGAGTATACGTGAGCGTATTATATTTCGAAGGAAATGACTGTGTGTGTGTGAGGGAATTTATCTTCTATATGCAATGACAGCGTCCTTTTTCGCTACTTACTAACTTCCGCACCTCGTGATGATGTGGTCTATTTTTCGGAGAATCGCGATCACGTGCGGTGATATAAGCGCGCATATATATATATATAATGATGCAAATGTACACCACTATATGTGGATTAATAAAAATGTGAATGTAATACACGTCGTTTCAATTTTCTCTCGACGCCGGTTCGTTGCGTAAAGTGTATAATCGAGAGGCCAGTCTTAGAAATTGAGATATACATAAATTTGCGTATATCCAGGATGTAATATGACGAGGAAGTAAAATTATTCCTCAATTTCACTCGACTGCAGTACAATGGTGTTTTCACTGCGCGAATTTCTTTATTTTATCGTCGCGGCAGCCTTGCCAAAAGAGAGACTTTGGGAACTTTGCCGAGGGTAATTACGAGCCATTCACGCGAGAGGAACAGGGCTTGTTTACAAAAAGGATTTCAATTAAAAACTTTTCTCCGCGAGAGCGGTGCATTGTTTTTTACGCGCGCGCTGCAGCAAAGGTGTTTATTATACGATCGAATATATAATCTTTTTTAACTTCACGTATGATATACCAACGGTTATTTCCTCTCCTTACTTTTTTAATAACCCGTCAAAAATTACCTCGATGAGTATAATCGCGATAGTACATATGACCCAGTATCGAGTATATAAGGCTTTCGCAACTATTTTTCAACGCGCCGGCGAAAGGCCTGCATTCCTGGCTCTCTCGCGCGCGCGAGAGAGAGAGAGACAATGATGATAATAATTGAACGCGCGCAATTGAAGCTTCTTCGTATACATATATATACGTGTGTGTATACGAGCGTGACAATGCGAGGCGTTTCTCCGCGACGAGGATGTTGCACATGCGCGCGAGCGTTTACGCGCTTCGATGGAGCTGGACTGGTTACTCTTGCGCTGCGGCCTTATTTTCGCGCGTGTATGTATATATACGTTTTCTTTTTTTAAATTTGGGTTGGGTTTTGTTTATGCTCGGAAGTGTGTTTTGGGCTGAATTTTCGAGGGGCCACGTCGCGGACTTACGTGACCGAGTGGGTTCTTACTGTTGATGTGGAGACACTCACCTGTAACAGAAAAGAGAACGTTTTCGTTAATTTGGGATAGTGAGATTTATTTAAAGAGGATGTAAATATTTTAATTTTTAATGTTTATCCAATTAGAACTTAGTATAGGAATATATTCATCGTATGCCGAGTGCTGGATACATTAATTAATTTACAGATATGCATTTCAACCATTGCAAGTAATTTATGTTTTGCTTAAAAAATTAATTATTTGCACTAACGCAAGACTCCTCTTAGTTATCGTACAATTTCCTAATCGCAAATCCCATTTAAGTATTATCAGTTGCATATATGTGATGTGCACCTGTGATTATTAGTGTCTATATTTAGCTAATTGTTATGAGGTTTATGATTTACGCTCAAGTACAGCTCTTCACGAGTATTTAAAAAAAAATTATTTCATTCGGTTAAGAAATACTCAATTCAAAAAATTATATCTGCCAAAACTACCCCGATAGTTGAAATCCATAGGCGTAGAATCAGAGGGACCCCTCGATTTCAGATCACTCCGGTGTAAATAAGCGATGACACCATACAGGTACATTACTTTATGAAGTGCAAAAGCCACAGGCCGGCCTGTGTGCAGCAGTGATACTATTAGAAATAGTGCTCGGCAGTTATAGCATGAGCGGCTCAAGCAATAAGCTCAACAAGACAATTTGGCACAGCTGGCACACCGCTACATAAGTATCCAGACTCTAGCGCGCACACTAAGATGAGGAAAACAGGAAAGTGCCTATGCGCCACCTATCTTCACTAGCTAGAGATTAGAGAGCCGGAAAGATTAAGCGGTGGGGGAAAGGCCAGTCCAAAACCGTTTTGTTTCACAGCTATACTATAGCTCGGCGCTACTACCACTGATTCTGGTGGATCTTTTTTCTCCGTGCATGTGCATGCGACCAACAATTCAATCCCTCGCGAAATAACGAAAAATTCATCCAACTGACACCGCAGACCGTCCATTTTCCAGGCCGACTTTTTAACGAACTGTAACGAAGTATTGAATGAAGCCCGAGATAGAAAGCGACCTCGTTCAGCGATATTCGGCCGTCTGAAAGTGCGTCGTCGCGGTTTAACGTGTTCGCTAGCTAATAAATGACTCTGCAATACATACAAGTTCCAAAGCGGTTACTTCATTTCGGAGCAACATGAATGAAATGTATTGGCTATTGATCTGGAGAGATCGATAGTGTGTACACACAGTATCGATTGTTCAATCGTTCAAAAGAAATATACATATTAAACAACACAGCCATCATCGTCACCTCTTTTATTATACATATAAATTCACACAAAAAACGGTTTATCCCAATTAATCTCAACGAACTCGCATCATCGCCTCGAAAACACAGTGTGCGAAACTTTCGCCCACGTCATCCCGAAAAAAAACTTTATAATACCATCGACCGCAAACAAGACGATTATTCCAATTGCGCCAAGAGATTCGTCGCACGAACTCGGAGACGAGCTGAGAATATGAGAGAAGCTGCTGCCGAAAAGGCAAAAAATAAAACGAGCGTTGAAGTTCAAGCGTATGTGAGAACGAAGATTAAGAACAGACGTGTAAGTAAGTGGATTGCTCTCAGCAGCTCTCCACAGAGGCGAAAATAAATTGTCGTGGGAGCGCGCTTTTCGTTAAATTTAAATTGTCTTTTCGCGCGCGCGCGAGAAAGAGAATGTTAATTAGAGACGAAAGTCGCGAGCATTTATCGAAGAAAGTATTTGCGTGTATCTGATCCATTTATCGCTTTGTCGGATGTGGAGTAAGCCGAGGGTATTAAGAGATCGTGTATATATCTTTATTATGATTGTCAATCACGGTATTTTTCTGATCGTACGAGGGAGATAAGATTCGAGACACTGCTAATTAAATTGAGCTGTGATATCGCGGATTACGTGATCATACCTCAATGTACTAGAGGATATTAAAACTTATGAAGAATATTTATTTCTGGAGAATTTACGAGCGTCTCACCATCATTTAACATCTTTTTAATCGACTCCTTGAATACTTTTCCTCAAAACTATAACCACCAAATCAAAGCTTCGAGCAATCCATAAACGCAATCCAACCGACAGTTAAAACTCTCTCTCCTAACGCAAAATCTCCATATTTCCTTTCTCTCGCAAGACAAGTATAAATATAGCTAAATGCGCATGAATGAATTATGTATATATACCTCCAGATCTCTCTCTCGCGTGTGTATATAATATATACCTATACACTCACGCGTAAAAGGGGAAAAGTCAAAGCTCCCTGGAGAAAAGCAGAAACAGCGAGACACGCAGAGAGCAAATAAGAAAACAGCAGCCGCGTCTGAGCCAAAAGTCTCGAGACCGTGATATTGTATAAAGAAAAAGGGCGAGGGCGACTTTAAATTTAGCCGGGGAAGTAGAGAGAGAAAAAAATGTCCTATACGTCCGCCCCGTAAAAGCTTGTCGCTATATTATTAGAGTAGAGTTCGTTCTTTGATGAATTAAATTATACGACGATGTGCTGAGAGATTGGCTTAGTTTATGCTATGGACATTTTTGTGAAAAGAGGGGGACGTGGTTTATGGCTGTGTTTACAGTCTGTTATAGACACGAGCAAATAATTGGATAGTGCGTACGAGATTCGAATGAGTGTATTGAGAAACTTTCGATTCAGTTGTAATTATTTGCTTTTGCCTCTCGGGGAAAAGAAATTGATTAAAAGTATTTTTTATTATATGCGAGGACTTTAGACAAAGGACTTGGAGGTGAAGCTAGCTTATTTATTTTCAAACTTAACGATATCCTATAAATTAAATGTATATTTATGCCGCTGCGCAAAGTGGCGATATATTTATAGTTTAACATGCGAGTAGCCGCACTTCTCTCTCGAGGTAAAGGGCACCGACGCATTTAACTGTGTATTTATAATTTTATCTCCAATATGTAGAAGCCAGAAATAAAAGGTCGTAATATAAAACGTTTATATTTTCAGAAAACGTCGCTCGTAAAAAAAAGGCTTGTATACGTGTATGTATATATCCTATTCTATTTTTTTCAAGAACTTTACTACCAGACACGCACGTGTACAATGATCCTTAAATTTTGCCGACTCAAGATCGTTTGCAAGAAACAGACGGGCACACATACATCATTCGCTTTCCGCTGCAGAGTCATCACTTTGCGATTTCGCAGCGATCAATGGATTTCCTTTTTTGGGAAGGTACGTTATAACCGGCGATGAAATGAATATTTTATTGCCGGTTATAAAATTATAATCGCAACAAAGTTGCTTCCGTTTTGGTCTTACTCTATAATGAAACAGAATGCGTGTATAATATATAAGCCAGGGTTGAATGCACTCGACTCTATATTCGTGGAGATTTCCTTCACGATCAACTGCAGAAGATTAATAAGTACAACAGGTGCATTGACCTGAAGAATCCTGATTACACTCGCCAACAGAATGACAAATCAGCGCAGCGCATCTCTAATCGAACCTTCTCATCTCCAATGAAAAAAGAAGACCTATATACCCAAGCTTTCTGGGGTGACCGGATTTTTCCTTCAAACCTCTACATCATCCACCAGCTGTCAGTAGCACATCTCTCTTTCTCTTCTATCGAGCTAATACTCGTAACAACGGCAAATTCGGAGCAGAGCACTCGCTCGATTTTAACGAAGCAGTGGTACAGCTTCTATATATCTAGCTAAGCCTGCGCGGGTTACGACACACATACACACACATGGCTGCAGTAGTACCACGCCCCTGTGGAGCTTCCTGGAAACGCGCCCGGCGGGCCCTTTTTTTCATTATTCACGTCATATGCACGCGCAAACGAGTTTCTTTTCCTTCTTTTTGTACTTACACGTGTGGAGTCGGGTTTTTATGTTTATACAAGCGTATATATACCTATATATATAAGCATGTTTGTTTATCGCTGTGGAGCTGCAGTAGCTCGTAAGGTTTTATGGATGTCGGTGCAGTGCACTTTTGGATACATTGGAGAGATATGCGAAAAAGGACGTCGGCCAAGTTCGGCGTATAGTATAATAATATAATGACGGGAGAAACGTTAGTTAGATAATTTATGCCGTGAGTTTGGGGAATGCACGTGCAGGCGTATTTCGAGAATGCGTCAGAGCTTATAGCTGCTGCAACAACGATTCCGATCAAGGTTTTGAGGATACGCTCGGTAGTGTCGAATAATGAGGCTGGTGATTCACGTAATTGGGCCTTATGGTTGACCCGGTCGTTATAGCGTGTTTTTTTTTTATTTTCGAAATGGCTGAGGGTATTATATGGGAAGATGTGTGTGGATGAGTGTGTTTTGGAATTTGAAACGTTACATATACGAATGTGATTGAAGTTAAACTTGTGATTATCGGCTTTGGTTCGCTCGTGTATATAATTACCATTTACACGACTCTTAGTGGGTGCAGATTTGAAAATTGAAGAATCAATTGTTTGAGCTGATGTGTTACTGCAAAAATAGCTAGATTCATGGGATTTAACGTCTTACATAACGATTATTTCAAGCAGCTTGCAACATTCTAAAGTCGACGAGAAGAAGAAAGAATTAATGGATAGTAGCTATATACATATAAGAAAAAATCTACTACTGCAAGCAGTAATGAAAGTGCACGAGCACAGCGGCCTATACAAGCGTATTAGATTCTCGATTATAAATCCTTGAAGCTCAAGGATGCTGAGATTCAACCGGTTGTAAATAAAGTACTTTTTTCATTAGCTTTATAATGCAAAGTTTCCAATGTCCATATCAGAATATTGATTATGTATTTATAGGTTCCATAACCCCTTTGTATTTTTAATAAATATTTTGCATGTAATTATATGTACGTCACGCGATGATAGCACAATTTTTTCAGATATAAATTTTAAATCTAATAAATTCCTCCATTAAAAATTCAAATTTATTCCGTACAATAAACTATGCAGCAAATATGAGGATGATTCGGCTATAAGTTATTGGTGCAGCAGCCACGACAGGACCAATACTGGGCCGAGCTTGCAGGTCAAACATGCTCATTTTTTTCGTGTCAGTTTGAATTTTAATCCAACTTTCTGCATCCCATCCACTTTTTCAGACACCAAAAGAGGAAACAAGCAAGTATAAACACAGCAGTCGTATATACTATCACCTATACTTGAAACTCGTTTGTTTGCATACAAACTCCACTTCCGTCAAGTGCTCGAGCGCGATTCCTCATATATAATAATACCTTGCTGCACTTGACTCGCAGTCGCAGTGAATAATGGATCCACGTGTCAAAAAACTTGCTCCCCGCACACAACAAATATATATATCGCGCAGAGAAAGCGTTCGACCTGACCTAATCCATCAAACCCACACTCGCCGCATAAATTGTACCTTCGGTATACTTATTATACCCAGCAAAAGTATAATCCACAGGAAAAATGTCATTTTACTGCGCAAACAAATCACGCACTAGAGCCCGGACTAAACAACACACCATCACCTACTCAGCCGTAACCGATAAATCAGCGCGCGCACAGGTATATATACACCTTCGTGTACGGAATTTTTTCATTTCCGCAGCCAAGAGAGAAAGATAAGCCAGCGCGATAATGGAGAGCGCAAACAAGCGTCAATCGGAAGGA
Source organism: Cecidostiba fungosa (assembly GCA_900474305.1). Taxonomy (NCBI): domain Eukaryota; kingdom Metazoa; phylum Arthropoda; class Insecta; order Hymenoptera; family Pteromalidae; genus Cecidostiba; species Cecidostiba fungosa. The sequence continues at coordinate 49,117 of UCOJ01000456.1, read as the reverse complement.
ATCCCGCGCGAGTGCGCGTACATCTATGTGTGTACGCGTATATATACGAATGCGATAATCCACCGGTTGTTTTTTATTTCACCATTTTTTTTCAGGAGAGAGAGAGAGAGTCGATCGCGTCAGTAATATTTTTCGTCGATCGTTCCGCCTTTTTTTTTGCGCGAAATATAGAACGTGGACGCTTCGACGAACCGCGTGTGAAAACAATACTTTTCATCGAACAAAGCGTGAATTTTCGCGCTCTCGTACTAACGAAGTTACGATATGGTGCAGCTTTTTAAAAACTGTTTCGCGGCTGCGCTCGGCATCACAATGTACATTTACATTGCGATGCATTATTCAGTCTATTTGAGAGAGATGCCTCTGTCTCTCCATACTCCGGCATCAGGTTGAATAAACTTATGGACCGTTGGATAATAATTTTTATTTAAACAAAAGCACCGGCTATAGTATAAATATATGCTGTTCGTTCATTCGGGTCAAATGGAATCATAATAGATGTTTTTTTTTCACGATGACGGAAATTACGGTTTAGCGTCGGAAAACTCTCTTCCGCTTATAAATCGCCTTTTTCCGAGTTAACGAGCTTCGCACGCGCCTGCATCAAGTGTTAACTGAAATTTTTTCGAAGCTAATAACCGCATACGGGCGTCAAAGAATTCACGTAGGAATTAACTTTTAAAACAGTCGCGGCCGGGCTGAATTTATGTAGGAAATTGATTTTGCGATAAAGTATGCAGCTTTGAAAAATATTTGCAGGATTAATGCGCTGGAGCTGGTATATATTGCACGTATAATAATTGCGCTCCCACGAAACGTAGTTACGTAAAAATTGCATGTTATAATATTATATACGTGTTATTCTATAATGTGAGATAATATGCGAGCGTGTTTTGTAACTACTGTAAACAGATTAGATTATAACGTTTATAATTACTACACTGAGAATCTTTGGGATTAGCGTTATAGTCGTCGGCTTTCTAGGAATTTCAAATCCTCGGGAAATACTAGGCAAAAATTGAAAAAGTTATACACCATCCAGCAAAATTCACGCGAATTCTCACGATGTAATTTTCGAATGAGCGAGAAATGATTCTATCAATCTTCTTATTAAAATGATAATCAACACCCCTCTCGATGTAACACAGTGTAGTATGGCATGACTCATTAGTGATTCACACCCGCTTTTTTGGTTTTAACACAGTTTGTATAAGTGCTTAGAGTTATTTTCAGTAGTTATCGACCTTCTCTTCTCTCAGATTACTTTAATTATTTTAATGTGTCATTCCAAAATGTCTGTTAATATAACGCTAATTACACTGGCATCTATATCTAATGCTATACACGTAATCTAATTGAGTAATATTATACAGATTTAACAACTCGGGTCGCTCGAATGAAGAAACTCAAAAAATAATTAGAAATGTAGCGAGGGAAATTCAAAAGTATACACTCGACGTTATAATTGACTAGACGGCTTAGAACGGCAACGCCGGAGGCATTCAACACAATAATTACAAATTCCTTCCTCAAATCCCTCCCAAATATTCAACCTATAAAATCGAATAATTCTTTTCATCACCCAAAAGTGCCCTGCAACACATCCAAGGCAACAACAACACAGCACAACGCAACGCAGTTTTACAGCAAGATGCGAAAGAAGCAACACTACAGCGTAGCAATGCGCGCGTTGCATAATCCGTTATATATGCGCGCGGCGGTGCGCTGTACTGGCCGCGGCGATGCAACGTAATTCGCGTACTCTCTGGCGCGTAAAGATTTAATTTGCCCAGAAAGCCAGCAGTGGCCTCGAGAAATCCGAACGTTCGTATACATATACCTAATACATACACACGAAGAATTGCCCGTGAGGCTCGCGGCTGTATAGCTTCGTGTGGGTGTGTGTGTGTGTGTGTCGGTGAGCAGCGCGAGCTGGTAACTTGTGAAATCTTTTTGTGTTTTCGCCGCGAACGGAGAAAATCAGCCGCGAGAGTTGTATAGCGATTTGTTGGGGAATCGATGAGAGATGGGCTCTTTACAGCTTCCGTTTTTTGGATTAATGCGATTTGACTGTGAAAAAGGGTTAGAGAATTGTACGAAAGTATAGCAAATATGTTGGAAATGGAGAAAATTCCTCTGTATATTTATTGCCTCGTAAACTGTTGCGCTTTTGAACGTCTAAAATGTTCCCTTATCTTTATACTGGCAACGAGCTGAGTCGAAATTTACTCGTAAGTTAACATTGTATAAATATCAATTCACTGCATATTATATTTTTTATTAGTTTGACTTTAACAGTCAAAGCTGAAAAATTGTTCATCAAGTGAATGATATTTACAGACTTGAATCAAATAATGCCTTTATAATCCGTGCCAACTGATGAATGAATAGTTTCTATGAAAAAATCTTATAGAATTAAAAAAAAAAGAGAAACTGTGAATCTTCCTAGTCTCCCGATTACGTTTATCTTGTTGCCAAGTGCGAATAAATCGGTATATTTCTCTCGTTTTTATGTAAAAACTGGTTTCTTACCGCTTTTCTTTCGCTATACATATTATGAATGCTTTGTGTAACAGCACCGAGACTCGAGTGGAAAACTAAGTATCGGCTTCGATTACTTCACCCATGTATATTGCGAGAAATTAAATTCTTTTCTCTCGTTCTTTCACGCTGGGCTCACAAAAAAAAGAATCTGTTACGAGAAAATCCATCTCAGTTCTTTACGTCAACAGCTAAAGGATCTTACGTTCTGTCTCGAGAACAGTTTCGCTGAGATGCAATTTAAGCCTCTAATGGTCGTAAATATAGAAGCGCTCAAAAATAAAGTAAGAAACATTGAACGGAAATCATTTTTCAACAGACAGATTCGTAACTTTGAGAACCTCTTAGACACTACAAAAAGTGCAGGTATATTCTACGAAAACTGCATCCACGAACTGAGAAAACTCGGTTTATTTCGTTTATTTTCCCGAGAGAGATCTAATCTAATATGCAAATCACTTCTAATGCCTTAAACCTCTCCTAAACCTGGCTTCATAAATATTTTACTTCATGAATTCGAAGATTCAACTCGCGATAAGGGCGCACGCGTATATCTAAAGACCACCGAATTCTCTCAGCGATTTTCCCGCATGTGTACGTGAAGAAAGTGTTATTTGCAATAGTAGCGCGCGATTTGAATACATTAATATTCATAGGAGACTTGCATTACGTAAAAAACATTTATGAGGCTGCTGTATACGTGGGTAGGAAAATGGTCATACGAGTGCAACATTATCAGAGGAAAGAAATGGAATATACCGAGTATAGTAAACATATTGCGTGTGGGCAAATATTAGTTCAGCAGTTTCATTAACAAACGCGCGCTAGCATCGTTAAAGTAACTTGCGAAAGCGTGTATGTCTATTATAATGCATTAGATTATTTATTACCGCATTGGATGTGTATAAAAGTTTATTACACTGTCTGCAAAACACTGACCTTGTTAAAAAAAAAGACGGCGGTAATTTAGAATGAATATTAGTGCAAAAAGTATAATGCATAAACTAATTTTATAATAAGTCTGTCTACAAATGTTTCACGTATTATTAATTATGTAATGTTATATTGCTCAGTAGTTGTGAATCATTTTTGATTGAAAAACGTGCAAACGAAACGTAGATACAAAGTCTTGGAGGTTTTTTTCTTCAAATTGTCAGTGAAAACAAAGACGGGTTTGCAAAAAAAGAGTTGAAATGAGATCACGCTACGCCGGAAAATAACAATGCTTACAAGTACAACAATGACTGAGTTTTCTGCAGATGTACGTCGCGATGACGTCCATTGTGTGTTCGAAAATGAGTCAAATCGAAATAATTGAGTAGACAAGGTTTATAAATCCTTCGTTTAACACGAATTTGAGAAACAAACTTTTACTTTACTCGGTCGGTTAAGGAACTGTTAAGTGGAGTCTTTAGCTATAGATCGCATCTCTATATAAACACCTATGAAAAGGCCGTTTTTTCGTGATGGTAGACTATTACGTTAGATAATGCATCTATCAACGTCAGGCACTTTTTTGACTGGGCTGAAAAAAAAACTATTTAACACAAGCATGCCTTTACATTCACGCTTTATTAACGATAACTCGATGCCCCTATAATCGATTCTCGTCCATCATCTCCAACAGCGTACCAAACGATTCTCACGTGCGTATATTATAACCTTAGTAGAATATTTTATTGCAGCACAATTTTTAAAAGAAATGAAATAATTTTAAAAATAATTCTCTTTTATCATTGAAAAACAAGAACGATAATCACCGCACCTCGAATGATTCACCTCTCCACCAACAAATATATATTTACTGACCCCCATTATTTATCCAGCAATACGCACACGAGCGCAAAAGCCACAAATTTATCTATCGATTATCAACCGACCAAATCTCGCGGTTAGTCGCGCCTACCGTCCTTATCAATCACAATATAAACCAAGCCAAAATCAAGCCCAGTCGAAATCAGTGCCAGTATATACCCACTCTATGTAGTCGCGACTCTTCCTCTCCACCGATCGATCGTCGCTCTCGGCACACCCGACTATGGACTTTCGAAAAAAGTCCCGACGAGATTTTTCGGTACACGCGCGTATAAGCATGTATATAACGGACCCCGAGAGTCTCGCCGACATAATTCAGAGAGGAGAGTCGCGTTTCGTGCCGCGGGAAAGCGCAGCCTCGTTTCGCAAGCGAGCGGCTGTTGACCGCCGGACTTCGAATGCGTGTGTGTATATGTGTGCGAGCTGTTGATGTTGAGGAGAGAAAACGTGTGGGTTACTGTACTTGTATATTGTGGGATGCGGATATGCGAGAGAGCAAGCGATTAATTTTGTTCATATGAGAGAGGTCGCGATGCATTTCGGGTCAAGAATATCGAAAGTTTTTCTCGATGCAGTAGTTTCGAATGAAGCGGAGGTTGATTTTTGCTTTTGGTTTTTGAGGTCGCGTCGTTGCTGTTGTTGTTGTAGCAGAGTTAGAAAACTTGAGAAAATAGGGTCACTGCGCGTTTCGTTGATGAAAGCAACTGGGGCGATTGTTTAATAAGGAGATACTTCGAATTAATTGGCTATTTTTAACTGTATACAGCTATGCTGTGACCCAGCTCTATTAGTATTTCTTTTTAATTGTAAAATAAAAGCTATACCTATATTAAACTACTGCGTCGTTGAAACTTTAAACTACTTTCTCGAAAAACTTCACGTTCGGCACTGCCTATTATGCAGTTTTACAAATCTCACGTTACATTTACTGCGAGAATCAGTGCAGCGCACACCTATAGCCCGAGGTATTTCATTCGGTTCCAATTTCAACTACAAGAAATTCCTTTATATCCGAGCGACGCCGAATATATAGCACCGCCGAAACAATTCTCTCAATTTTCGTACGTTTAGGAGTGAAAATGACCTATAACACGCCGGCAGAAAAAAGGAGAATGCATCACACGAAGCATAGCGTATACAAATTCCTGCGCGACTGGAATTCCTTTTTGTGTTAACCGTAATAAGCATTTGTTCGTTAATAGAGTTGTTTTCCTATTATTCGAGGTTTGAAAAACACTACTGTGCTACACACGACCGTGTGATTCATGTATACGAGCATAGTTTAGTTAGTGTTTTTTTATGTGTGGTCATTTTGCCATTTAGATTTCGAAAGCCCTGGTGTGTATAATGAAAAATTGGAAAAATATTAATGTTGTGGCTGAAAATATACCTGAGGGAAGTAATGTTATCCAGTCGCATTTTAACGACTGTCGGAGCTAATTCGTTATCTCGCTGAGATTAGCCTTTTGGTGATTGCGTTATTTGACAAATTACGCTTTATTTTTGTTGAGATAACTTGATGGTTCGTGAATTTTGTATACTAGTCTGAAGGAACCAACGTTATTATCCTTGAACCACAAAATCTTGTGTATTTCTTGATTTTCTGAAAACGTGCGCGTGTAACGCGTGACCATAATCGAGATACGTAATATCAAACCTGATTATTCAACTGCAAATATAAGAGATTATTCAAGAACGTAAGAAATCATAAAAATGATTTCTCAACGCTCGCGATAAGCCCGGCAAGTTTCTTTTCACGTGAGTGATACGTAATAACGGCCATTGACAAAAAGAAAGACAACATTATCAAACTGGTTGTATTTGACCGATGATCACCTGGAGCACGATTTTCGTTTCGAGATCTCTCGGTGAGCTGTGTTTATAAAAGAGAAAGTATATCTGGAAATTAAAGTTGACACTCCGTTGCTACACGCGCTGCAAACTAAACATTTATTATCGTCTCTCGGGGATTATTTTATGAAAATTAAATATTGAGACACGTTCGAACGACTACAGGTCTTATTGTAAAGTCAATATTCGAATGACGAACGAAGCAATCGCATAAACAAACGACAATTTAGACATCCGCACGAACGAACGGAAAATATCTATACAGGCTCAAGACCCCACAAGTTGATAAGGTCATCCGCCCCTGAGGAAAGACCATCCTCTTCGCATAATATATACCTATATACACATATAAGCGGTCCCTCGTGCGATTGGGCCCGACCGATGCTGCTGCCGGCTTAGATACTTAATCTTTTTTTCCATCCTCTCTCTCTCTCTTTCGCTGCCTGTGTTGCTTTTTCACCTTGTCTAACCGGTTGTTGTCTCTCCCGCGCGCGAGTGTGCCGCGCGTAAGTATATAAGTAAAGTCGTATTTGTGTACGATTTTCGGATAAGTCCAAAAAGAGTCGATTCGATCGATCGATATAAAAAAGAAACCAATTTTCTTTTTTTTTTCTCCAATCAAACGCGTCCGTAAATACCCGCACATGCTTGGACATTGTCAGCGAGTGTATAGAACGTCCGGAGACTCGTGAAACATTCAATTCTAATCAATACACGCGTATAGCCAAACGAATTCCCCTGTTCGCGCAGTTGTTTAATACTTAATGCTACATCGCGCGCAGAGCAGTCGTCAATGTTTAACCGGGGAAAAAAGAGAAGCAGACGTATCAGATGGAGAATTAAAATATATACCGGCATATCACGATATCCACCGTTTACTCATCAATTATTACTGTAGTATATCAGTATAGTGTGTACTATATAAAATTGCCAGGGGTCGCTGACCTTTAGACGCGAGGCTCATCGATTTTCCCTTCGGTTTTTCGATACATATACATTTCTCCAATTTGAGTAGCTCGTTAAAGCGGTATCTGCGAAAAAATGCACTCTCTCTCTCTCTTATAGATACTACACTATACGTTTTATCGAGAAAGAATGTTCGATCCTCGGCTGCATCAATTGACGCAGAACACACGCATTCCACAGGGTATATAAAATTATTCGATAATCCAGGCTCGCCGACGGTATAATAATAATAATTGCGTTTACGTAATTCCCATAGGTGTAACGAGCTGCAGCAGCTCCTCCGCGTGAAAGTACACGCGTGTGTGTATAGGATAACTGTACACACAGACTTTTTTTTCTATCTCGAGAGAGAGAGAGAGAGTCAAGTGTATAAGTACACCCGCAAATCACCTACAATACCCGTTAGATATGCAGCACAGGTATATCAATCTGAGCTCATTTTACAATGTATTAAAACATGAGGCGAGAAACTCGTACTGCCGTGTGGTGTTTTGCACCTGACGCCTCCTCTATCGATCACCTTCGCTAAAATTAAACCGCAGAAAGGATGCAGCAGACGAGCCTTTTCCGTCAAGCGTTGATGCACAAAGGAAGAGAGGACACGACTGTATATGTATAGAGGCGAAAGAGAGAGAGAGAAGCTCAAAGCCGATAAACAAGTTTAGCACCGCGCGATGAATTATTTATCTTGGTCGAAGGCGCTAAATTTCTCGATCGGCGAATTTCGAGAGGGATATTTGCATGATCGAGCACACATTACGATGGAAATTAGCATCGTAGGGTTTTTCGGATGATAATGCGGCTTTTTACCGACTCCGAAGTCTATATGCTATCAGAGCAACTCCAAAAGATACAAGATTCACCGGAGAGGATTGATACTAGAGGGATTAGGTGGTAGACCAGTCAGGAGATAAGTATTTACCTCAGCCAACAGGAGCAGCATCAGGAGGAGGAAGCAGCAGCAAGCCCTCTCCGGCGGCCTCATCGTCGCTCCTCCCGTCATCCTCTCCCTCTCCCCCAGTGGACTCGCTATAACAGCAGCAGCAGCACACACGGTGTCCTCTCCTCTCGCACTCGCTCTTTCTATATCTCTCTCTCACTCTCTGTCCTGTCCGTCCGCGCGACGCCGATCGAACCCTCCGCTACTCTCGCGCACTTCACTTGGCTCCTTCCATATCTTTCTCTTTCTCTCTCTCTCTCTCTCTCCTCTTTCTTGTTCCTGGGACACGCCGTATTCTACGTTTTTTACGCACTCCCCACACACATTGGCGCGCGCGCACACACACAGACGCACTCGTTTATCCTTAATCCTTGCAGCGAGCTGCAGTTGTGTTTACGAAAACAAAGAGGATGAGCGAAGCTCTCGGCGGAGGGCCATCACGAGAGGCTGAGCTGCTGCTGCTCTCGCCCGGCCGTCCGCTGCTGCTGATGCACCTGTCTCATGCTATAACACCAATACTGATGTCCTCCTCCACTGCTTCGGCTGCTGCATCTCGAGTGTGTTTTTTCCTTCCGCTACTGCAGACACAGCTCGAATGTGTATCAACAATCAAACGGGGCTTCCGAGCAAAGTAGCTACGGCACTGCTCGAATATCTTTCTCTCCACGTCTCTCTTTCAAGGTTCCGTTCGCTCTAGCCGCCTTTCACGCCTCTCCCAACACTCTCCTAATCCTCGAGTGCGCGTTGCACACACACGGCACTTTTCTTGTATATGTTGTACGTACGCTTGTCGAGCTGTCTGTGTATGTGTGCGTGTTGTACAGACGCACGCGCTCTCCCGGGCAACCCCGATCCGCGGATAACGCCTACACGCGTATGTGTACAACGACGGGTCCTTCTCTCTGCGCGGAGCTTCTTCTCGGAAGAGTCGCGAGAGGGAATGACACTGCAGGAGAGCAGCGACCTGTCTTTCTCTCTCTCGTTTTTTTCCCGAAAGAAGCAAGTCGGCTCGAGCACAGAGACTCTCGCGCTCGCTGCACTCGCACGACTGGCCGCCGCCGCCGCCGCTGCTGTAGCTGCTCCGTTGCTCTCCGCGCTTGGCTTCTCCCCACCGCTTCGTATAATGCCTCCACCGTGTATATACGGCATATAATACACTACCTATACTGCTGGCACCATCTGCCAGCGCCGCGAGTTTCTCGCTATCTCTCTCGCTCTTGATATAGGTTAGGTTGAGGAGCACCTCCACCTGCAGCAGCGCCGAGCCTGATGCGGGCACAGATTTGCGAATTGGGTTTTAAAAGCGACGGTATTTTTTCACTCTGGCCGTTGATGACGATCTGTTGGAATAGAACAAAATTTTACAATTGCGTGAGAGCGCAAGAGTAGATCACTTTTTGTGAATTTCATAAAAATATAAATATTTTTAAAAAACACTATTTTATAAAGAAAGTAATTTATTATTTTTTAAAATTGTAAAATATATTACAATTACGCGTATAATAAAAGTTTTATACCGCATGTATAGTGCTCGAAAGAGTTCGTAAAAAAAAGACAACAACATTTTCGGAGCACACCTGCAAGACAAAATCGTTCAGGGTTTTTTAAGCATCCCGCAAACATAAGAAAAATGAAGAAAGTCCCTCTAAAATCCATAGCGATACTGCGGTATAAACACACGTGTCCACGCGCACCTGCAGGAAAAGAGAGACAGAGTAATGACGATAATCGCCTCCTCTGCCAAAGTCAACCTGGCCTCATAATATAATATCTACTTCTTTGTCTGCTGCTCACCTTTAGCTTCTTCCTATATATAGCTACCTATAAGGTAGTTTACCTGTCTGACTCCTCTCCGGGCACGATTTAATCTCCGCCTTCCTGCCTCTTCTGCTTCTCACTCTCTGCGTTTCGTTTCCCCCTTATCGTTATATTCTTTGTCTTCGGGTAGGCGCTTCCTTCTTTTTTTGGCTTTATTTATTTTTTTTTTTGTTTCTTTTTTTCATGCTTCTCACGTGCTTGCTTGCTCGCTCGCTTTTTATCACGGGTTTTCTCATTGCGCAGTCGGGCTTTTACTGCGTACGTCTGGAGCAAGAGGATCTCGCTTATCTCTCGCGGCGTAGGAGAACGTTTTAGGTGTTTCTTGTGGTTTGTTTCCTTCTAGAGCTATACAGTTGTGTAATCGAAAACAATTTTCTACATTTTCTTTCCCAAAACAAAACGCGCAATTTGTACACCGTACTGGGTATAATAATAAAAAATATCGTCATGCTGAAAAATTATTTATTTGTCATTCATGTCGACTTTCAAACGCTTTTGTGTCAAACATATGCTATTTTCAATCTTTTAAAAAATATTTTACAACTTAATTGTTACATTACAAACTTTTACTATATAGATTATCTAGAGATAGATAATAAAAAAGCTTTGTAAGGGTATACGGCAGTACTTTACCATATTTACATGATCATATTTATGTATATAGCGAATCATTAGGTTTTGTGTTCAAACTCTCAACTGTATGCTTCATTAAAAAAAACTATGTGACGAAATCAGTACTACAAGTTTTGTGTGATGTAAAGCTAAAATATTTTTTTCATTTAAAATACCACTAAAATTAATTAATATGCTATTTTTGTACAATTTAACATTTTCTGGAATGTGTAAGCGCAATTTTTAAATATATATTTTGATGATAAATTGTTTATTTCGTATTCATTTTTTAAAACTTAACTGACCTTATACCTAATTAAGAATAAATAAAATTTTCTTTTTCATCCAGATTGTGAATTTTAAGTATACGAAAATAAAGCATACAGTCTCTAAATTATGATCTAATTCGTGTGTCTGCTTTTTTATTTTATGCAAATGTAGAATAAAAAAGACTAATATTTACAACATTTATAATTCATTTCAATGACTTCTGAAAAAAATTATTTTGTGGCAGTCTTTCTATTGTACATTTGAGAGATTAGTATAAAATTTAAAGTAATAGTTGCAACTAAGATTAATAAATTGCTCTTTTTTGTAAATTCTCATTTTAATATAAACAAATTAAATCTGTCCATTAAATATTCAACATAACAGCAAAAACTCGAAATCAAGTCAACAATTTTAATTGTACAAATAAATTCATTCTGTTATAGAAAAATTTTATAATAAATTTTTCAATAAAAATATCAATCACAGATGTTCGCAAATACAGTGTTCAATTTTTATAGGAAACTTTTTAAAAAAAGTGTAAATAAAAATTACATTTTTAGGAAAAATCCCAACAATTCCCTCTACCTATATAAATGTTTATATGATTTTGTTTTGTTAGATGTATATTATCTAACAGCAGTACGATTATTTACAATACTTCTAATGCAATTAGATAAAAATCCTTGACAGAGTGAAAGTAATGGATTGGAAGATTTCAAATGTGCCAAAAGCCTCTCGCACTATTAAAATCGTAAGATACTTGTTAGAAAATTTTGTGCAACTTCAAACAATTGTGTATAAACAAATGTCCAGATATTCAATGCACACCATCTCGGATGTATATATGTATACAATTTTCCTAGTTCAAGTTTCAACAAACGTGAAACTTTCAGAAAACAATTTTTTCCTAGTGTCACGTGGACATCTTAATGTTTGTGCCGAACTACTTTCCAACTGGACAATGGCATGTGTTGTAAATGTTGTATTTTTCTCCTTCCCCATCTGAGCCACAAATAGCCAATGATAACGCAAAGGAAACTTTCAATATAGTATCCATCTAGCCGCATATTACACACACCATCCGTTTTAGTACAAGTCTGAAACAAATGAGTTTAAAGTATATTGAATGATTTAACTTTTTTTATTTAAACAATTTAGTGATATATTCTTTGGTGATGCTAAGGCTTACTTCTTTTTCATCAGCTGTGCTACAGTCATTTGTGGGATCATTGCTACATTGTCTAAAAGTTAAAGCATCAACAAAATATAATGCAGCTGTAGATGGCCAATTTCCACCAAGATTACACAAAGTATTCAAGAAGGTCATATAAGTTCCACCAACAGCTGGATCACTAACTCTTGCAAAGAAAGCCATTGATGCAACAAACATACAACTTGTGCAAACCTGAGAAAATAAATCAAAGCGTTAAAATGTAACAACACTATGCAATAATGTTTTTTCAAATAGTCATAACTTAATATTTACCTGATGAAGGAGATACAAAACAACTAGCATTACAAAATAGTATGCAGGTACTTCTCCATGTCGTACAAATTGTGGAGTAATCCAGACTAAAAATGCTGCCACCAATCCAAACATTAATCTGAAAATAATATTGCAATAAATATCAAAGTTTTAAATATGCAAACCAGATTAATAAAGCAAAATAAGTTACCTATAAGGCATTGCTTTCAAGTAAATATCCATTGGCTTTGGTCCTGCAGTGTATCTAGATATAAATATTGGCAAGACAATTTGTAGAGGTATCATTGGTACAGCCATAAGAGCAAACTTTTCTTTTGGAATGCCTGCTTCTACCATCTTTAAACCAGTTACAGCATCACTTGCTGAAAAGCCAATCTAGAAAAACAAATATGACAAATATTTTAAATGTAACTATGGGTTATATTTATTTCGTTTCATAAATCTATGTATTACCTTTGCTGTTAGTAAAATCAATATCATGAGCTTCATGTTTGGTAATTTTACTGTTCTCCATAGTAGGTGATATGCTGTTGATATATTCATATTTTCACTTTTTGGACTATTATCTGGATTCTCGTGTTTAAATATACCGATGAGAGTTGTTACAACAATAAACACACACCCCCAGAAATACAAGAATCCTAAAAGAAATAGTTAATCAACCATAATGTTCTTTGATCTTGAATATTATTCAGAGTGATTTTAATATTTTTACAAATGCTTACCAGGCAGTGTAACCATTCCCTGCTCTGAAGATACTGATCTTAAATATTTATTGCAAAAGTCTGCTGACTCAAAAGCCATGAAAAGTACATAACCTAGGAAAAATCCAGCTGTTTGCCCAACACTGTTACAAGTTGAAGCATAACCAACATTACACCTGTAATCGGTATCAAAGTTAATACAAGCTTTTGAATTATAATTGATATCGATGCCAATATACACAATACATTTAACACACACCTCTTCAACATTGTTAGGGCCCAGCCATCTACAACAATATCTTGCGTTGCAGCAAGAACATTCAACATGAAGAAGAGGACAGTCAACAGTTCAATATTCAACTGACTGCCTTCCTCATTGCCTAACCATCGTTCTACATGGCCCGACAAATACAACATAAAAATACCCATCAGGTATTGAATTGGCAATAGCCATGTTTTCCTCCTGCCGAACTTTGAAATAAATACTGAATCAACTATTGGTGCCCACAGAAGCTTTAAGGAAAATGGCCATATCACAAAACTGAATTCAGCCTGAAAAACAAAATGACACGTTTTAAAAATATTTCATTATCAGCATCTTTATCATCAAGAACCATAAAAAGATACGCTTACCTGTTGTTTATACGACACCCCATGATTCTGAAGAATCATAGGAATAGCGCTGCAAAGTCCCAATGGTATCCCCTGCAGCAGGTACAAAAACAGCAGTATCGCAATATTGGTCTCGTCACCCTTGATATCTCCATGCTCGATTAGAAGCCCATTGGCCTCGCCAGCTTCCTCCATGACATTCCTCTCCCTGTCAGACTTGCGCTTCATTTTTGGCCCCTGTTATATACCGCCAAGGCTTAGTGTTATCAAAAAGCAGCCGATAAGGCCAATGCAAAAAAAAAATAAAAAAACCAGCTATGGACTGCTGAGCAGACAATCCAGAGCCAACTGCCTGCAGTCTCTCAGTGTGTTATAACCTTAACCAACGTTTGCGTGTTATATAGAAAACTCAGCCTCAAGTGCAACGAAAAGCAACGACGATGTGAGAACCAGACATTTGTGCAGCAGAGACGCAAGGCAAATATGCGATTTTATGCTAATGCCAGCGATCACGTCATTATCATTCCCTCCATCAGTCAGCTGAGCACACGAAAAAATAAAGCCGAGAGAACAGGTATAAGTAACACTACACTCCAGAATAAGTATTAGTTCTCATGATGGTGCAACACACGCACAGCAGTGACTGTGAGATATTAATATACTTATATTAATAATAATAACCTCGACGGTGAGAAGACAACGTCAGGTCAACTCGTCTACGGGCAGCATATGCGAATTTTATTTTCTTTTTCCTCACGTTCACCGCGGCCGACTCAAGTGACAAGAGCAAAATATAGAGCGGCAGCGGCGGCGCACATGCTGCCACGTTGTTGTCAATTCACTATTGTAGTGGTCGCTCGCACGAGTCTGCACGAGAGAAGCCGAAGCCACGATGTCGTGTCGTGTACCGGCCTGATTCGACTACATTCGATTCTGACTATGCGGTGATGAGAGATAAGCTATACGGCATAGTGCTAGGCCGTTTGTATAGGCTAGGTAAGTAGGGAGAGTCAAGATTTTTAAATAGCGCACAGGAGAGCAGGAGTTCACTGGAGGTGTACTGATATTGTTTTCGTCTGATGATTATATGCGGATGCGCTTCGTGGAAAATGCAATGACTCGATTTTTTTTTAATTTCGAGAGGATGATGGCCAAATGATTTTAATAATTATTTCGATCTGAGTGACACATCATTATTTTTATTGGACACGTGTCTGTAAATAAATAACGTCGGCGCTTATCGATCTGGTTAATATTGCAAGGTTTCCTCAAATGCGCTCAAATAAAGCAACTATAGAGCTAAGTGAAACATTGTTTTAGCACGTATAGGTATACCTAGAATATAATATACGTTTTGCTGACAATTGGATCGTAAAAAAGCTATTCGGTCGGATCGATTTTCTAAGGAATCGATGCAAGTTCGTTGCGAAAATTTTCCATTTTCACGAAGGTATATTAAAGTTAGTAGGATAAAATGCTCCGCAAGGTGAAGAACAGCCCGGTTACGAAATTCTTGTTAAACAGTTAAGACAAACTAAAATATAGTTTTCTTTCATTATATTACAATTAAATTTTGTGTGAGTGTGATATTAGACCCGCGAATTTCATGCAGTAGTGTATAAATATATAATACAACCATGTGTGATACAAACTACACGTTGCAGCTGTTTTTTGCGCCAACACATGTGTGTCTCGTCTTATATTAGTTTTCCAGCAAAAAACGCAGCATATCCGCTAGAATCATCCGACTTTATAACTCGAAAAGAAAATCAATAAATAGGAAGCTCTCTGACTCACGCTTATCTATGCGAAAATTTGCCTCTCCGCAAAATAGATTTCGCCGAAGCGCTTGGCGTTTTACAGTTCGACATATTCTTCGCGTCGTATAATCCTCCCTCCTCTGCGCTTCGCCAGTCCGATTTTAAATTAGCTTTGTAATAGTCGAGAGAAACGCCGGCGGCGATATAGTTTGACCCTTGGCGTTATTTTAATAAGCCTTCGATCGTGACGCCACAGTCGGATAATTTTAATGAATTACGTATTATTTATTTTTAATACTATTATTATATATGTCGAGAATTTCTTGCGTCGAAGGTGTGTATATAAAAAAGGTCTGAAATCTTTGGAGCATATCGA
Organism: Cecidostiba fungosa; assembly: GCA_900474305.1. Classification (NCBI taxonomy): domain Eukaryota; kingdom Metazoa; phylum Arthropoda; class Insecta; order Hymenoptera; family Pteromalidae; genus Cecidostiba; species Cecidostiba fungosa. The sequence continues at coordinate 33,366 of UCOJ01000456.1, read as the reverse complement.
AGGATAAAGTGATTATTTAGCGTGTAGGAAAAAAACTGGTTCTATCTCTCTTTCTAGGCGCGCTTATATAAATGTCGAAGTTATATATATTTTGTTAGAAACGCGTTTGGTTGTTATAACGTTAAAAATCACTGTGTTCCAGAGCAAATAGTTTCGTAACGCGACTATACGTTACGCTATTACGGTTTTAGCTCTTTTCGACAAACAAGCTGCTGCAGATTCTTGTATTTGTAAACTTCGGTTTTAGCTGCCTTTGAGTCTCTAAGATCAGAAACAGCTAGAAATTTTTTTCTCTAAAATTATCTCTAACGCTATTTCTCTACTCGAAATCGGAAAAAAACTGCAGAGACAAAGTTGAAGTCAAAGCTGTTTTTATTTTTGGTTGCGCAATGGGAAATACACAGCTAGTATTATTGGCTCTCTGTATACAAAGAAGATAATAAAATCTTCTATTCGCATGCATATGGTGTGACTCGAGATATAAAGTTATCTCAGCGCGATTAATAATTGAACTTTACAGCGATCCCCTATTGAAACATTTAGATATATACCCACTCTAAATATATAATAGCTGCTTGAGAATTGATCAGTTCCTCCTCAGAAAACGGTAGGTACACATCGGTCTCTCCCTCTTGTTTACGCCGAAAATACACGCTTTTTCTCCCTTCGAGCAAAATATACATCGCATATATACGCACCTATACACAGTATTCTGCCGGCATTAATCACGCGGGAAATTACGTTGTCCCTCTCTTTCTCGCTCGTTCTCTCATATCCCCACGCCGTCGAGATTCGTCCTATATCGGTGAGTTGCCGGCCGCCGCGAGGAGCGAAAGTGGGTGTGACCCGTCATTGAGCCGCGGCCCGTCAGAGCGGTAAGTTTCGCTGCTGCTGCTTCTCTCCAGCTTCTCCGTTTTATTATTATCTCGGATTGTATCTATTTTTCTTCACTACAGTGCTTGTATGTTGTAATATACCTCTAACTTGTGTAAACGGACTGTGAGTATACCAAGTTTTCGATCGTCGATAAAAAAAAAACGGAGTCGCTCCTTTTTCGCCGGCACACGATGATGAGAGAGCCGCGTTCCATCGTGTGTACGTGCCTGGCCTGCGATGCGTGCGTGTGTTTGCGCAAAACATCTGCAAAAGGATCGGCTAGACGAAAGTGCGCCGAGAATTCGCGATAGGATCTCTCTTTTCTTTCGTACTGACCCGGTTTTATACCTCGGGAATCGATACGTTTATTATACCTACTGCCCTCGGGTAATTGTGTACCTGTAGCATACGTGATGTTTTTATATAGACTCGCGTGCGTCCAGGAGAAGGACGTTCGATGTACCTAGTATACTGTGTGTTAGTGGACGCAAGTGGATCTTAACACAATTTCGTTTTGTGATTTCAGAAAAGAAGCAGATATCACAAAGGAGAGCCAAAATGTCACAACAGCAGTACTATCCTTTCAAGGTGAGTCTCTCTACTGCTGCATATATACAGTGTGCGATCGAGTGTAATAGGTGCGTTCTTCGGGTTTTAGTCACGCGTCACTGACACACTTTGCCGAATGATTTTTTTTCTTCTGATAAGTATCGCGTTGTTTAATAACTTTGCGCTAAGTGTAGAGCTGCTGGCTTTGACGTTTGATGAGAATGAGTCCTTTGTGCTCCCTTTTTTTCATTTTGGAGCAGAGATATTTTGTCACATCGATTGATCTGTTATTTGAAAAAATCAGTTTTGTTCCTTGAGTTCTTGGCACCATTAGGTCATTATATTAATTTAAATGGTGACTCAAAAGATATATGCATTTTAACAAGTAGCTATTTTTCTTTATGATAATGAGTTGAGTAATAGTTCCTTAGAATTTTAAAAATAAAAATATCATGTTTACTGAATCTAATGATTTTTATTTTTATTTCAGTGCACCCCAACGGTGTACCCAGCAGACCCCTTCGACGCCAATGCAGATGCTGGAGTCCTCAGGAAGGCGATGAAGGGATTTGGCACCGATGAGAAGGCCATTATTGATGTTCTTACAAAACGTGGAATTGTCCAGCGACTAGAGATTGCTGAAGCCTACAAGACCCTGTACGGAAAGGACCTGGTGAGTGACTTGAAGAGCGAGCTCACTGGAAAATTGGAGGATGTCATTGTGGCACTCATGACTCCTCTTCCACACTACTATGCCAAAGAACTGCACGATGCCATCTCTGGGTTGGGTACTGATGAGGAGGCACTCGTTGAAATCCTCTGTACTCTAAGCAACTATGGAATTAGGTCCATTGCTGCATTCTATGAGAATTGTACGTACTCATGTTTCAGTTAGTTGTAATTTAATCATTTAGTTTTTAAAAGGTTTTAACAATGCTATCAATTTTTCGTTAATTTAGTTTTATAAACGTGAAATATCTCCATCAAAACATTTAGCTTCAGTTTAGCAATCATTCACGTATAGTCGTTAAAAAAAAGATACGCTTGAGCGGTATCTCGCATTAAATAATATAGAAAGAATTGCGCAAAGGAGCTTGAAGAAAGCGTGAGTCACACGACATTAATTCGTGTACTTCGCCGGCACATCCACGTTCGCAGTCTACGTCAGAGCAGCACATGCGCGCAAAGCCGGCCGTTGAAAAAAAATCAAGTCGCCTCCGCGAGCGAGAGAATGTGTACGAGATGACTTGACTTCTATATTTATTAGTATACACCAACAGAAAGAAGCGCGCGCACACAGACATGATGTCATCACTTTTTATGACCTAAGCGCACCTTAGCGTGTGTATGCCCCTATCTCTCGCGCGCCTGCATGTCCTTCCTTTCATTATGAAATTAAATTTACATGCGAACTTCCCGTTCCAGAGAGATGACGACATTCATGAGCGTTTTATTTTTGTACAGTATACGGCAAGACCCTGGAAAGCGATGTCAAAGACGACACGTCTGGTCATTTCAAGAGACTGCTTGTATCGTTGGTCCAGGCCAACCGAGACGAAAACCAGGGCGTCGATCATGCACAGGCCGTCGCCGATGCTCAGGCTCTCTTCGAAGCCGGTGAGAATTTTTGCATGGCTATGGAAATATAATAATGCAAAGACCAAATTTCGCTTAGTTAAATGTAAAAGATTGTTTTTGTCATTTGCGTGTGAATTTTTAGAAAACATTTTAAAGAACATTTATATTAAAAACTTTAAAAATTTACGTGTGTAGCACGTAATATGATTCATGCAGCCTTATTCATCGTGCTGACGTCAGTTTTGTATTTCACGAATGATTGAATGAAGTAATAATATAATACATTTTTGTCACAGGTGAAAAACAGTGGGGAACTGACGAGTCTCAATTCAATGCCATTCTCGTTACACGGAGCTATCAACAACTAAGGCAAACCTTTATTGAATATGAAAAGGTTTCGGGACACGACATTGAAGTGGCCATTAAAAAGGAATTCTCTGGAAGTGTCGAAAAGGGGCTGCTTGGAATTGGTAATGATCCTTCACTCATTTCTTATTGAAAATGATGGCATATATTATTGAGTAATTTATTATTTGTTTTTTAATTTGATTTCAGTTAAGTGCGTCAAGTCGAAGATCGGTTTCTTTGCTGAACGACTCTATGCCAGTATGCATGGCATCGGCACTAAGGATCGTACGTTGATCCGCATTATTGTTTCGCGCAGCGAAATCGATCTTGGTGACATCAAGAAAGCATTTGAAGAGCGTTATGGAAAATCTCTCGAAAGTTGGGTTGCTGTAAGTATATTATACTCTGTTAAAATTCTGCTTATTCGTGTAACAAGTATAGTGTTGAATTTAAAGTACAAATATTGGAATCGCTCCACAATTAAGAAAGCTATTATATATATACAGATATTTTATTATATATGCATGATTCGTGTATGCATTTATTTGTTTGTTTTCCTGGTTATTTGTAATTAATTTGATAATTTTATTTGTTTGATTCTATATTAATTAAAGATGCATGCGTTTTTATTGTACATATATGAGTAGACTGTTAATTTATACTTAGAAGATAAGTTTTAATAATGATTATTTTTTATCATCTGTAGATATCACCGAGAAATATTTGTACTTAAACTTATTACTATTATTGTTTATATATGACACTAAAATATATCCTTTCAATCTAAAATATGCATATCTCTCTTTCCATTAATTAAAACTTGACATTGAAAAACGTTTAATCTGCACAAAGCACTTTCACATTTTATCTATTCTGATTATCAATATTATTGATATTATCAAATCAGCGAGAACATATTTTGTTTGTTCCAGGGAGACACATCCGGGGACTATAAGAGAGCTCTTCTTTCTCTCATATCTACGTAAATTACGGTTGACACCATAAAGTCAATATTCTCAAATTTTTGCGTCCATTAAGTTTAAAAGAATCTCCGTCGCGTTCGCTTTATTATTCTGCGCCAATACAATGAAAGTCCAATGATTATTTTCTCAGGAAATATGCTTACATTTTCGCCGATACATATAAGCATGTTTGATGCTTATAGTCAATGTGTTCAGATCAATTTTGTACATTTTTGCTACTTTTTCCATAACTTAAAGTTGGTGAAAAAGATGCGCCTTTATTGTAGATGGATTGCTCCACTTACTACACATTAAGTCAATTTGATTAACTACTGTCATTTGTAAAGACAGATAAGATACAAGGAAAAAATGATTTTTTGATGCAGTTTTCTCATTAAAACTATACTTAATCTTTGAACAAAACGAGTATTATAATTCTAGATTTATTTTTGTACTCTTGATTTTTTCCATACAAAATATAATTTAAAAAAACCTATAGTTTCCAACCATCATTTATTATCAGTTGACATAAGTTAAACATTTTGTAAAAGATTTCTTAAAGTACAGAAAATCTCCTTACTTTAGAGTGAAACCATGAAAGTACCTAAGAAATAAAAATAGACAATAAGTAACGCCTTTATCAAATGTTTTAACGTTACACGCTATAAATAGGAATCAAATGAAATGAAAATTCCAATGCGCTTCGCACAGTATAGCTGACACTGTTAAATTTTGAAAAATCTATTTACACAAACGGTTTTGTTTATTTTTTTTTACCATTTCTAAATCTATTTACAACGAATATTTATGTGTATTATATATTTTACAAAAAAAAGATGGCTCCGTTTTATTTATTAAGTAAATTTGTTAAATAAACCAAATAAATTACTTGCGTGTTACTGTTTAAGCCTGGCAAATAAATATTTTAAAAACAACAAATGGAAAGAGAGTGTGATATTTACGTGACACCTATAAAGAAAATGCATGTAAACATAAATTAACAAATCTTATCTTAATATTAATTATAATGATAAAACTTGTGTTTTCAGGATGATGTTTCTGGTGATTACAGACGTGCCTTGGTATCACTCATATCCGGATAATTTATTATCGAAATTTGTATATAAATAATGAGACGTCCTATCACACTCGTGTCTTAGATGTTCATAATAAGATCTTTCAGCTTTATGTGTCATACAAATGCGGAATTGTAAATTTTATTTGTAATGTTATCACATCAGCCTCGGCATTTTTATGTTTAAGAAACGCTCCTCATGCCGTCTTCAGTGATCTGAAAAAATTCAATGAACTTAAAATAACTGATTTATGTTAAATTAAATTGATATTATATATATTTCTTTGTCAAGTTGTAATTTCGCTAAATATATATGTACTTGTTAAGGTAAATAGCCTAATTATACTTTAGTTCACTTACCATAAACGTTACCGATAGTTCAGGCATCATTGGACTTTTTAACAGACGAGTAGCAAATTTATTGTCAGTCAATCTTGTCATCTCTAATTTTACAGAAGCATAATCAGCAACGTACTGACCTCCAGCTGCAGCAAAATAAGACTTTCCATATTTATCTACTTGCATAACTAATTCATTTGTTATAACTACCTAAAAAATTTAAATTGAATACTTTAGAGTTCAAGGCTCAAGAAAGAAATTTACTTTTTAAAACTTTGTAAAAGATGTTCACTTACAGCTAATTCATTGTTTAATGCCAGCTTATGGAGTTTGTGAAGAATTTGCGAATAATAGTAAGGGCGTTTCAATGGATCATCAATGCAACAAAGAATGGGCATTGATAAACTATCGACGATAATAAGCCGCACCTGTTAAATGAAATAGCAATTAATTGTAAACGTTAAGAAGTGAACTTATGTTGTGTTAAGTACCTGTTTTTTGTTTTTACTGCTTTTTAATTTAACTTTTAAACTGTCAATAACTTGTAAAAATTCTTCAACAGAGTTTGGCGATAAAATTTCAATATCTTTCAATGCTTCATCTTCATTTAAATTCAAATCCTTACAATGTTTTTTGTAGCCTTGCACAATGTCTAAAATATTGAATTATATGATTAAGATTCTCTAATTGTCAATTCAAAAATTGCAGTAGTTAAAAAAATAAAATACAACAAAATAAATATATTATAGTATTTCTTTAAGTTAAAATTTTAAGGAATTCTTGAGAAAAAAACATTTGATTTTTATATAAAAATTTTTTATTAAATAACCAGAAAATTTAACATTTATGTTACATTTTTATTCCCATTAATAAAAATGAGTATTTAATGCAGCATATCGATTATTTACATCATAGTATGGTACATCATTTTGAAAATCGTCATCTTCAAATACATTGTCATCTGAATGTAAATTGTTTTTCCGTCTATTTCTATTTTTTTTTCGTCTTCCAGTATTAGCCTTTGTTTCTAGAGCTTCAGTGAACATAGAGCTAACAGTTGCCATAATAGAAACAAATAGTTGCAAAAGACTTGGAGAGTTACGTAAAATAGTATTTATATAAACATCAATATCATGTCGACTTTTAAAGTTATTATATAAGTTGTAGATTAAAGTGCCATTGAAAAGTTCAGCAATATTTGTTTGCTGATATGGATAACCAAGTAATGCATTCAAATGAGTACTGTGTCTCAGAGCATTTTGAAAGAGTGAAAATCCATGAACTGAAGATATATGAAACTTTTTTGGGTTCATTAAAAGTCTTTCATCCATAATGAAATTTGATAAAAAGAAAGGTATAGCTATTAAACAATCATCTGGATTCACCTGATTCAGAGCTTCAAAAATTGGCATGTTGGGTGCTGGAGAGTAAGGCATGCTATTATTTCGATGTTGATGTAGCATTTTTAAATGTTGACCATACTTTCGTTCAAAGTATGATTGTGATCGATGAAACCCAGCCTTTCTATCAATAACGTGATACAGCATCACAAACAACAAGGTGTATAAATGACAATTTGTTCTGAATGGTGCATCTGCCTCATTCATCCAATACTTGGCTGTTGCTATGTACAGTCTCCACTCTGGAGGAAATTCATTTAGTAAATGATCACTAACACCTAGGGTATTATCTAAAATTTGTTTTCTTATGATGAGTGGAAGGTCACGTAACTGTGACAGAGCAGGAAATTTACAGAAAAATATATGATCTTCACATTGCAGCTTATAGGTAGTAATATTGGTGAGATTACTTCTTGCAACATATTCTAAAACATTTGAATTAGTTGTACCTGCACTTAATAATTTGAAAATGACACGAAGGATTTTTAAACTAATATTAATACATGTAGGATGAGAAAAATCTTCTACTTGCACTGGGCAAACGTACAGTTGCCGTGTAAGCATATCAATGAAGTACGATGGAAAATGAGCAGCGTTGAATTCTTCTATGAACCATCTTGGAGCTAAACTGTACAAGTGACTTTCATGCTCTGGTTTAACAATCTCCAGTTCTTCGGAAGGTGGATCGTCTTCATTGCAACTCAAATCTGATTCATCATCTGCTTTTGGTTCTTCTTTTACTTTCAAATTATTAATATCTTGCTGGAATTTATATGACTTATTTGGCATTCCTTGCATCATATGATTAATATAATCATTTGAAAATCCCAATGGATAGAGCATTCTTGGTGATGCTATTAAATATCCATTTATAACCATTTCCATAATTTCGAGTATTTGCTTTCGCTTCTTTTGGTCTAACTTACTCAATACTATTGCTATAGCACTGTCTAAATTTTGTTTTTGTAGCCATCTAAAGGTTGCCTCTATTCGTCTCTGCTGCTCGTTGTACCTTCTTTTGGATGTTTTTGAAAGACGTAAAGTACTAAAGAAATCTTTAAAGGTACTTCTGTTGATATAATCATTACCTAGAAGCGTTGCAGCCAATGGCATAACAGTTTTATCCATTCCAGGGAAACAACTTAAAAAATAATCAATTTTGTACACCTTACAATTTTTCATAAATCCATTTCCATTTGGATTTTTGACTACACCAAAATCTAAAGTATTAAATGGTATATACATAACATCAAATATATAAAAATCAGAGTCAAAACTTAGCACAGGACAATTTAAAATCCTTGCCACGGAGGCTATATCGTCGTCTGCTTCAAATAAGGATTGAGCACATTTGATGCCTTTTTCTTTAGCAGCATTTTTGAACACTTCTTTCAGAAGTAAAGGAAATAACTGTGTTCTTGCTTGCTTCTGCGGGGTCAAACCAGCTGCAGTACGAACTCTGTCTTTCGTTCTTTTGTAGATTGTACTCAATTTTTTGTCTTCAGATCCTCCGTCAATTATGATTAAGGGTGTTATATTGCACTTTAATAACTCGTCAAAAAAGTTTGACACACAATAGGCATACTTGTCATAGTCTCCTCCAAAACAACAATTACCTTTCGCCTCTCGAGTATACAATTGAGAAGCAACACCATTACCATCAATAACTAAAAATGTATCGTGTAAACTGTAATTTTGGAGATATATGTCAGAATGTCGAGTAATATATGTCATTAATCCTTGTATCCCCATTATGTACGATTTATGTATCTCGTTTAGAACTTCTATTTCTAAAAAACGTTTGTACTCCTTAACATCACAATTCAAGTATCACATCGTTCTTCGAATTAAACTAAATGTCGCAAATGTTGACAAATGACTTAAATTTTAATTTGTTTACAATTTGCAGATGTCTTTCCACATTTTTAGTTTCAAGGTTATGTTATGAGCAGAAGTTTTTTGCGATGGTTGCGCGCATGTCGAGTTTGTGGGTAAATTATATAATATAAAATACCTACAATACCGGCCTACATATATATTGGCGGGATATTTTTCATGAATAATGCTAATTTAAACAATATTATATTTATACAATTATATTATATAAAATAAAAATTGTGATGATTAGTCTTTACAGATTATCTCACTAGATACGACTATTTTTAAAATAATAAATTATGGACGATTTACAAATAAAATAACAATTTTAGCAAAATATAATCATTTATTACTCTATTTATATCCTCATTTGCTCTTTTACAATAATTTACAATTATGATGCCAAGTACTCATTTATTCCTTACACAAGTTATTGGCATTTATCGCTATTATTTAACTGTAAGAACAACTTTATTGATGCAAAATATTTCATCCCCTCCAGCTTTTTTGTTATTCGACAACGTTTTCACAATTTATTTATATTTTTCTAACAATGCCAATCGAAAGGTCTCAAAGAAAGCCACCAATCTGTACGTATATAGCAAAAGCCGGGTCGAATTTTTCCCTCAATCGAGATGCGTATAAATGCAGGGATAAGCGGCTTAACAATTTATAGATTCGAATCCTTCTACGAATTCCTCATTGGGCTCCGAGGCCCAGTATTAGGTAGGTTTTGCCTTCCTTGTGAGTCATAGCGGCGACTATTCGCTCCGTTATTGTACTAGACCTCGATATCCGTCTACCTGATAGGAACCTCTTGCCAACAGTTATTCTATATGACAGTTCGTTCAGTCAGAGCTATTACAACCCCTATAAATTTTATGACAACCTTTCCTCCCGGGGAAAAGTCATTAGAGAGTCTAGAATGAATTTTGCGAAATAGGTGTGGGTGGGCGGTCCTGACGATGGGTACGGAGTATATAAAATCGGCAGTTCCGTTCATCAGTCTTACCTGACCAGTGCATCGCAGAGGATCAGTTCGTCTTGAGTGAAGTATAAGATCGAGAAATGTCGTGCAGTACGTTTCAATCGGTGGGCGGTCCTGACGATGGGTACGGAATATATAAAATCGGCAGTTCCGTTCATCAGTCCATCAGTCTGACCTGACCAGTGCATCGCAGATGATCAGTTCGTCTTCAAGTGTTCAAGTTCTCAAGTGTAAGCTCGAGAAATATCGTGCAGTACGTTTCAATCGTCAAGAAAATCAGTGTTTCGAATACCGATATGTCCGAGACCGACGCACACGAGAATCGTTATCATGCTGGCCTCCAGCGCCTCATCCAGCAAGCCGAATGTCCAGGTTTCAACAACAACTTCACCAATCGTTCCGCCTTAACGGAGTACTTGCACTTCGCCGTCAAGTATAATTTCATCCCCGAGGCTATTAAACTAGTGAGTCTCGGCGCCAATGTTAACGCCAAAAATTTGAACGGTGAAACGGCTTTACACTTGGCCGTGGTCAACAAGAGCAATCCGCTGGCGAACCTGATACCCAACGGTATTCAGTACAAGAAGATGAATTTCTATGGACTAATGTCTATGTGTTACGCAGTTCTGTCAAGGGACGAGGACAGGATTGAAGAGATGGCCGATGCCCAGGACACGTCCAACACTGTAAGCCACAGTCTGGTGAAGATTTTGTTGAGCGGCGGAGCCGACGTTAATACTAAGGACAACAACGATTGCTCGCCGATCCAGTGCGCCATTTACACAGGCGATTACGAGCTGGTGAAAATTCTCATCGACGCAGGTGCCGATGTCAACAGTCAGAACAAGATGGGCAGCACGGCGTTGCACGACGCCGTCTTGTGCTGCAACGAGGACATGGTCGTCTTGCTCTTGAGCCGAGGCGCCAATGTCGCCCTCAAGACTCTGAAATTCGGCAACACGGCCCTGCACTGGGCCTCGATGCTCAACGTCGACAACAGCCACAGGGACATTATACGCAAGCTACTGGCGTTCGGAAGCGACTTGAACGAGCCGAACTTGGTTAGCCAGACACCTTTCAATCGCATCGTCCAGTCCAGCAACGTCGACTTGGTGAAACTCTGCATCGAAGAGCACCAAGCGGACCTGAAAAAGCTGGCTCCTGATGGAAGCAATGCTCTGGCATTTGCTGTCCAGAATCTGAACAGAGACGTGATGGACCTTGTCCTGGAAAGTGGGATCGAAATCGACCACAAGTCCGATAGCGGAGTATCACCGTTGCACTACGCGAGCGAGGTGTCCATGGTGGAGAACGTTCGACGGCTGATCTCCAAGGGTGCCGATGTCAATGCCGTGGACGATGACGGCATAACACCATTATTTTCATGCATTTTAAGACAGGATTACACAATGATAAATCAGCCATTAGCCTATCAGCGAGACAGTTTCGCGAAGCAAAGAAAGCTGGTAATGAAAATGCTGCTAAAGTGTGGAAGTGATGTCAACCACAAATTAGCTATCGAGCTGACGGGCCCGCCAGAGCAACAATCGATTCTCCAATTCGTGATCTTCTTGCACGACGTCGAGACGCTAAAGTTGATCATCGAATATGCGGCCGAAGTCTTGGTAAGATCGAAGAAAACACTGTTCGACGGTTATAACATGGCGTTGATCAATGAAATACCGCAGCTCAAGAGCTATTACAATGCGTGTCAAGCCGAGATCATGGCTATGAAGAGTGCCGAGATCGCGGGTACGAAGATCACGTACTTTTCTACATTGACGGAGCCGCTGGACGTGGTGGCTCGATATGCGAGAAATGATCAATTTGTAAAACAGTTCGAGACAAATCTGCAGAGCTATCCGATTTACACGCCCTGGTTGAAGGAGAAATTTGACGCGGCTATTGTTAAGCAGAAAATAATCGAAAGGGTATCTTCATCGTTAAGTATGGTACTCCAATTTGCTGATTCGACCGACGTGACATTTGAGAACATTTTTAAACATCTGAGTGAAGCGGACATTAAATTACTAATCGGTAGCGAAGCTTTTGAGAATTTAAATTTTATTTAATTAAGTTTTTAATTGTATGTACATAGTTTTGATAGATTAAGGAAAATAATTTGTAAAATATGATCGGATTACAATGTAAGATTAACGATGTATATACTTCCTCAAATAAAATAGAAATAAATACTTAATATTACATTTCGATATTGTACTTTTTTATTTGGACATTTCTTGTATTTTTATTGAAACAGAAACAAATAACTGTAAAACACTTGGTGAATCTTTGAAAACTTCAGAAATATGATGATTATAGCGAGGTTTTTTTTGTTCTATGTCATTATACAAGTTATAGGCCAGTGTGCCACTGAAAAATTCAGCAATATTAACATCTGGATAGAGACTGCCCAACAATGCATTGAAGTGTATACTATATTTCAAACAACACTGAAGTAATGAAAATGAATGGACAATATTAATTTTGAAATCTTTTACTTTTTTTACTTGTCTATGTGATTGAAAGTATTTTAGGGCCAGTAAGCAATCTTGCTTTGTAACTTTTTCAAGAGCAGTTTTGATTGACGTATTTCTGCAAGGCTCTTGATTTATGGAGTCTTGATTGCTTAGAACTGTATCACTGTTCTTAACATCTATGTTTCCACAACCAAAATATGATTGATCTTTAATAACTTTTTTGATGACATGATGAATCAATAGTAATACCAAAGTATAAAGATGAGCTTTTGTTGTGAAAACTGTATCAGCTTCATCTAACCAGTATTTAATTGTTGCTATATAAAGCCTCCACATTGGTGGTAATTTTTCAATCATTTTATCATCAACTCCTAATGTACCTGTTAGAATTTGTTTTCTGTTTGTCATTGGAAAATCTTTCAATTTTTGTAGAGTAGGAATTTCAAAAGTAAATTTATACTTGTCACAATCTAATTCATAAGTTTCTACATTGACATTCTTACCTCTTGTAATATATTTCATGGATTTAAAATCAGTGATTCCATTATGTAATAATCTGAAAATGCTGCTGATTATTTTTAAACTGACATTCACGCAACTGGGCTGAGAAAAATCTTCCATTTGTTCTGATGCCACAATCAGTCTGCGATTTATCATATCCATAAAAAAACCAGGGAATCTTGCTGTATGAAATTTTTCTAAAAACCATGAGGGTAGTATTCCATTTATATTTATATTGCTTCCTGGTTTAAAAATTAAAGAATCTGCAGATGGCAATGTTTTTTCTTCATCTTCACTACAACTTAAATCTGTTTCATCATCTTTCATTTTTTCTGATTCTCTGAAATCTTTTACATCTTCAAATGTATATTGTTCAATTGGAATACTTTGCATCAGAACATCGATTTCTTGCTGTGAATATCCCAAAGGTCCAAGCAATTCCGATGAAGGATTTAAAAAACCACTCACTACCACTTCAATTACTTTTATCACTGACTGTCGTTTTTCTGGGTCTAATTTGTTGACAACTGATGCTATTGCATTATCTAATGAACGATTTTGCATCCATCTAAACAATGCTTCTATTCGAACATGTCGTTTCCTTTGAGAATTCACTTTTTTGAATTTTCTTGAAATTTTCAGAGTGGAGAAAAAATCATTAAAAAGAGAAGAACTCAAATAATCATTTCCCAGAAGAGCTGCAGCCAAAGGTAATACATTTTTATCCATTCTATAGAAATTTTCTAAAAAATATTCAGTTTTGAATATTTGACATTGTTTAACGAAACCAGCTCCTTTTGAATTTGGAGAAATTCCAGGTTTTAAGGTATTTAGTGGGATATACAAAACATCATAAATAAAAAAATCAGAGTCAAAGCTTAAAACAGGACAATTCAAAATTTTTGCTACAGATGCAATGTGATCATCAGCTTCAAAAGTGGACTGCACAGATTTGATGTTTCTTTTTTTGGCAATGTATTTGAAGGTATCTTTGGCTAGTACAGGTAAAATTGATAACTGATTTTCAGATGTTGAAATTGATGCATTAATAATTCTTTCTTGAGAACGCCGAAGAATGGTATCTAATTTTTTATTCTCCATTGCTCCGTCATATATAATCAGTGGAGTAATTTTACATTCCAATAATTCATGGAAAAATTCATCAACATAATAAGCATATTCCCCATAATCACCACCAAAGCAACAATTACAATTATTATTTCTGTAAAGTTGAGCCATGATACAGTTTCCATCAATGACCAAATTGGTATCGTGCAATTCATGATCTCGTAGAAACTTTTTTCGATTTGTAATGTATGACATTAATCCTTGTATTCCCATGTTGTTGTTTATTCCTTTTAAATTTCGGTACCGTTATTTTTCTTGGCCTAAAAACAAATTAAAAAAAAAACTTATAAAACTCCATGAGATTGACTTCTTTTGAAACTCCTTACAGTGTGTCACACTATTTTAATTTTAATATACGGCAACATCAAACTGAAAATATCTACTGGTATATTTTCGATAATGCGCATCATTCTGAATGTGCTGTACTTAACCGACTTTTGTCTATAATATGAAGGTGCGCGCCTATCATACATATTTTTCGCGAGCGCGATTCTCTACCAACGGTGCAAACGCGGAAATCGCGAGATTCCCTCTTTATTTTATTCGCAACGAAATTCGCTTAACAGATTAGAAGAGAAGAAAGAATAATAAGAGAAAAGAATCTGCGACTAAAAAATTAAATTTCAAGAAAAGCTTTTATTTTAGTTCTGAGACAAAAAATATTGATTGAAATTGGTAGTCGGCACGTGCGGGACCTATTTTACCGTCCTGCAATAGCGCCAATAATGCGGGAAGAAAAAAAAAGAACGAATTCGCAGATTCGCTAACGCTATTCATGCCTAATATAGGCAACGAACATAGCTATAGGTATGTATGTTGTACAACCTAACGAACCTATATACATAATGGTACGAATCTAAGGGCATAACGTTTTTCACCGCTCGCACTTTATCGTTGTAAATCGTATGATTTTTGAACGAAGGGACAGAGCCGTTTCCGAATGTGTCTTAGGGATACAGTGCCAAATGAGTTGGGAAGTTGAAACCGTTTGCGTATCTTCTGTGAAATGACGGCAGAACTTTATAACCTCATTTAATATTCATAATTCTCCTGCTTATTTGGTAAGTAGTTATGAATAAAAATCACCTTTGATAAGCTATCTTCTTGCGTAAAATGATTAACCATCATCTTGTTTCTCGATGAGGATAGCTTTGAGTTCGTCGCAAAATGACCGACGACCTACACAATCTCTTTTTCTACGCCAACACTTGTCACGTTTGCAAGTCCAGCGGGAACGAGTCACCTATTAGAAAATGCAGCAATTGCAAGATGATTTCGTACTGCAGCAAAGAACACCAGAAGCAGCACTGGCTTCAGCACAAAAATTTATGCCGCGTCTTGGCGGAAATGCTCGACGAACAGGACCAGTCGAATCTGTTGGAAGGTTTGCAAAATGTTAGCATGGAAGAGTGGGTCAAAGCAAAGATGAATCTGATGCTGGTGGTAAGCTTAAAGCTCAAACGAAAACTGCTACCCTACGAAGAAGAGATGTTCAAGTTTCCCAAAGCTTGCGCCGTCTGCCATGAAGTAAATTCAAAATCAATCACTGATTGCCAAATGTGCCCTTGCGCAAGTTTCTGTGAAGAGCATCAGAATGATCCAGGCCATGCTAAAATTTGTGATATGCTGAGTCTGTGCTATGATTTGGATATTGCGTCCACTGTTTTCATAAAGAATCCACCAAGAAATGTTGTACCTTATCATACGGAGATGGCTTACTTGCCAGCTTCAATTAATGGCTTTATCGATTTATACGTCAATGAAGATAAATCAGTTCTTGTATCCAGTGATATACAAAAGCCTCATATATCAGAATATCTTACGAGACCTTTAACTTTGCTCCATGCAATGGAGAGATTAGAATATACATCAGGTTTTGAAATGACTGTCCATATTATAGGTGCAAATATGATTGAAGTTTATGGGATAGAAATTTGGGAAACACTGTTGCACTGGCTACCATCTTTGACCACACTGAATTTAGTTTTAGTTGGTCCAGAACTTGATAGCAATAATGAGAAAACAGAGTGTAATATTTGTGATTGTTGCGTCGAGAAGGGAATGAAACTCTACCTCGAAACATATGGCATTTTATACAAGGACTACGTTGTTAGTGATAATTTTGTTAAACCTGATATTATTGTAGGATATAATTTAGGAATCCATGAATGTGAGAATATTGATTCCGACATGGATTTATGGTCACAATCTATACGAATTTTGCCTGAACAAAAATGTCCATTTATCTTAACATCATATACATCTGAAGAGGCTCAAAGAGAACACAAAAGGCTGTGCGATATTTTCCAGAGAAAAGTGACTTACTTATGCTGTGAAAAAAATCCTTTTTCCAGCTTAAGGCCTCATAGAGATTATGAAACTGAAGGTGTTTATTATCAAAATCAGTACATAATTATCTATAGAGACCTGGACTGATCAATTAAAAGATATGTGTTTTTAATGTGATTTCTGTGTGATATCCAGTTTTCTCTCTTCAATGTAAAAAGTCTTTAAATATTCAAGCATTTAAGCAATGATCTGTGTCGAAGAATTATTGATAATTACTAGAAGGGTTGCAGTGCTATTAAATAGTTTTTTAGTTTTATTATAACATTTATTAAAAGACCATGCACTTACTCATCGATAGAGAACACATAAGTCAATATATCAATAAGAGTATAATATAATATATTTAATAATTGTTTAGCATATTTTTCAATATACATATTAATATACACCATTAAAGTTGTAAGATAGACACTCATAGTTTTTACACCATGTTTCAATCATAGATTGAACACCAAGTCTATTCATAGTTTTTTAATAGCTGTTGTAATAAAAGTAAAAAATATTGTTATAACTACAATCTTTTAGCAAGAGTATTGTTGAATAATTTTTATATAAATTTTACAGTATTTAAATAGTAATTATCAATAGTTTATCTTCAGAGTTATCGAAACGAAAATTACCGATAATTTAGTCGCGAAAAATTTTATATTAGGTTTAGTTCTTCTTTTTAAGAAATATATTTCTATTTACAATTGTTTATTTGTTTAAAAAAAAAAATGATTTCCACTTGCATGACCTTGTAATTTTTCAATAGCCTTTCTTAATAAACATGCAATGTGTATTTTAGACATATACATTATACATATATCTGCCAATACCGTACAAAAAAAATTTAATAATTCCGTCAAGTACAAAATCAATTTAGCTATAATTTTATAAAATAGTCTTACCTCTGAATCTTAAAGCGGAAGTTCCACTTCTCGTATCTATGTATATAGCTCTTCCATTTAAACCGCCGTAACATTTGTTCAATTGCACTGAAATGCAAAGTTGCATGCTGGAAAGTATTTTTGTTGAATAAAGAGTTTCTGTATAAGAACTTATTGAAATAAATGTAAAAGCATTGATTGTTAATTAATGCACTGCCATGTTTAAAATTACCAGATTTGTGTTTTTCCTGAAAATGGAACACCACTCAATTCCGTTATCATTTCACACTGAACTCCATCCCCGAGTACAGCCTCCAGTTCAGAGCAGCAGAGAGATATGTAGCCTCGCCCAGTTTCACTCTGTTAATAAATTGATATTAATACAAATATTGAATTAAATTATTACTCACAGTTACTAACAGACTTACCTGCCAAACATCCAATCCCAAAACTTCGGATGGTTGCAATTGCTTTTCTATGTCTGATTTTCTCAAATTAAACTTTTTTAATTGTTCTGAAAAAAATATAATTTGTCTAAACTAAAATAATGACAATCAGTTTAGAAGGAAAAGTGTTCAATACCTGAATTTAGATTTAAAAGATCTTCAACGTAAAAGAATCCTTTTTTGTGCAAGTCAGCGATTATTGCGCTTGAAAGATTCAAAGTAACGATAGGCCTAAGCATCGTTATCATCGTTATGAAATAAAATGCCGGTGTCAGCTTAATACTTTTTAATATTCGATGTTTGCCACTTTACACTGAAAGAGAATGTTTAAATGCCTGAACAAGAATGAACTTGTTTACGTTAGGGTTCGATTTCAGAAAGCTTCTTCGTAGCTCACTTCACGATGTAAAAAACTCAAATCTTGCAGTTGGTAAGCTTCGTAGCAACTTCATAACCAATAAACCAAAAGTCCAAAACCAATCATCTCGAGACTCGAGGGAGGCGCAGGAGAGCTGACGAGAGAAAAGGTAAGCGAGATAAGTGAATCTCTTGCCATATAAGGTATCGAACGTAGGTCTCCGCTGAGTTTGGTAGTGAATTTATTGCTTTAATTATCCATATAAATAATCCCATTACGTTATCACCAAATAACCCTCTGAGATCCATACACGAAAGTTTTATAGCGTAAGTGAAACAGTCCTGGTTATAATACACCTAGTTTTCTATAAAGAGCGTTCGCGAAGACAGACTCATTAAATAAACTCTACACATCTTTTGACGTTATATTTTCGTTAGTTTTAAGTTTTAACCGGCTTTCAGTCTGACATTTACTTCGACACTTGCCACTTGCGTTCCCGGCCGTGAGTCATAGATTTATTTCATATAAGTATTTATTGATCATAAAGTTTTTCGTTTTATACTTACAATTTAGTTTTTTAATTCTTTAGACATAGAAATCATAATAAAACTAGTTATTATATTTCGATAGCTATAATTACTGGTTAATTGGAATTTATTAATGAATAAACATTTGTTTACAGCAAATTTTAACAAAAATGGATCAGTTAATTCAGCAGAAAGTTGCAGAAGTAACATCTCATATTGAGCAGCAATTGGATTCTGAAATAGACAAATGGGACAGTTTGAATATTGATGATATTCAAAAATTGCGTGAGAACCGTTTAAAGGAGATGAAAAAAATTAAACATATGGAGAAAATATGGCTTCAATTGGTATGTATATAGTTTAGGTTTAAGTCATTGCTTGATTTTTAAATTATTCTTGTCAATGTACGTTTTTAATCGTATAGGGTCACGGAGAATATACAGAATTGAGCGAAGAAAAAGAATTTTTTGAGGCTTGTAAAAATTCAAACTTGGTAGTTTGCCACTTTTACAAAGATGGAAGTGAAAGATGTAAAATTGTCGACATGCATCTAAAAATACTTTGTAAAAAACACTTAGAAACTCACTTTATTAAGTTGAATGTGGAGAAGTGCCCCTTCTTAACTGGTATACTACAATTTTTCAAATTTTTGCATTAAATTTAAAAAAATAATTCTGATTAATATAATCAATATTTTTAGGACGTTTGAAGATAAAAGTTATTCCCACAATAGCTTTAGTTGTGGATAGTAAAACAAAAGATTACATTGTTGGGTTTACAGATTTAGGTAACTGTGATGATTTTTCAACTGAAACGCTGCAATGGAGAATTGCACAGTCTGGTGCTATCAATTACGATGGTGACTTATTAAATCCACCTGATGTCACAAAGATGCAAAAGAAACCAGTATCAAAGAAAACTATACGTGGAGCTGCTTATGATGACTCAGATTCAGATTAGTAGCATTAATTTATAAGCTTTGCAAATTCTTCACCTTGTAATATAAAGTATTCACGAAATTATTTTTTTGCTTTCTGCACTACTTAAATTTAGATAATTTATACTGGAGGTATATTTTGAAATTGAAGTAACACTTGCTTTATAACATATTGTTATTGAACATCCTTTATATATTTTTACATATAAAAAAATATCGCTCTTCATGGAATGACTATATTGAATGTAATTTTAAGTAAGCCATGGCATTTCTCGAAAATTCCTTGTGCTATAAAACTATTGAAATCAACCAGGTTCACTGAAATAAAAAATTACATTTTGGGTTATTCATTATTGTCTGAAGCATCAAAAGTTATGATAGCAAAGTAGAGAATAGGTATGAAATAATTTAATAATTTTTATAACAAGACTATCATACAGTGATAATAAATGAAAAACAAGATTAAACTTAAAGAATAATGCATACTGCATTGTTTGGTATGATGCCATTGCTCCCATTCTTCTGCTTGATGATGCTCTTGTCCCTTTCATCCCACAAGGTAAGCCCATCACAAGCACAGATCTTTTTTGCATTTTGGAAAAGTCCTGATGATCTCGCAATTATGCCACAAGCTAATCTGTTAATGATCAATAATAATTGTATTTTTATATACTCTTAAGCAAATCAATTATATTATGTACAATAATAAACTTTATTTTAAAGGCTTTTATATATAGAGTTTGTGTTAAATTATACTTAATTTACTGAATTATTCATAGTTTTTTTTGTATTTTATACTGTACTCGAAATTATTGTAATAAAATATTGTATTTTTAACCAATAATATCATCTGGTTCTTATAAGATAGAACAAATACCCATCATTATGATTTAATAATTATAAAATTTAATGTCTTCAATTAATTCAATTAAAATTTACAAACTACTTTAGGAATGATTTATTCAAAAGACTTACACCTCCAAGCCTCAAGAAATCAAAACGAATTTCGAGTGTAATAATACAGTCGCACAAGAAAAGGAAAGGAAAGTTATGCGAGTCGCCATCGATTCCAGAACTTCCAGCATATCCGCTCCAAAAGGAAAAACGAATAAGAGCGTAGGTATTCCTCCATTCTCGCTTCCATATGATTCCCACAGTATATATACATATACCTGTATTATATACACCGTCTACTCCTTGGCGGCAAAACTAAAGCGAATAAAAGGAATGCGACCCTCCGCGCCTTCAACACATATATACTTACACGCATTCATAGTAGACTACGACTACACTGCTGCAGTGCAGAGTACACCGTAATCGCAACAAGTAAACCGAGTATTATAATACATGGTCCTGCCAGCAGACGGCGGCAGCGACCCCCAAAAACAGTCTTACTGACTCGGCATTAGTCTACCATCAGTAGCGTCCCGCCATCGGCAGTCTCAGCATCGGCTATAGTTTTCTTCCTTTTCTCCCCTACCAAGCGGTACAGTGTTCGTTTCCCGTGCTCATCAGATCCGAATAGGCGAGCTGTCGCGACGATGCCGGCGGTTACACGGACCGAGGGCTCGTCAGCAGCAAGCACCGTAAACAACAACAAGAACAACAACAACGTCTCGAACAAAATGACGAATGGAAGACTTATGGAGAAGTATGACAACCGCTGTAGCAATCCTTTTCGAATCCCGCAACACACGAAGACTAGTGGGCTGCGTAACGTGCCACGATTGATCCGTGAACGACTAGCCCACGTGCACTTCGGGACGAGAATATGCGCTAGCTGCCGTCATCGCGTCTATCAGATGCTCAAGGAACGTAAACAGCTAAAACCCTCCGAAAGGCTCAAGAACAATAACAGCGGCAACCTAGACAGAAGACGTTCCGAAATGCCGAGACCACAGCCGCAGCCAAACCAACAGCATCAGAGAAGGAGCGAGCCTCCTACTATTGCTGTTGCTGCCGCCGCTGCAATTGTTAAGCAGGTGACGATGACGGTGACGGCAAGTAGCGAAGCTGATAAGAGGGCTATCGAGAGTTTGTTCAACGAGGTCGAGCAGGATACAGCTGGCCCATCCGGAGCCAGCTGCGCTGTTTCTAACCTAGAAGGTACGTCGACATGTTTGCCCGCGCTTTTTAGGCGTTCCCTTCGGGTGCATCTGCGCTACTCGCTCTGCCTGATGTTTTGTTTGCTCCCCTCTACCAAACATACCATATACTGACTTGATTCTATACTTGTTGCATTTTCGAAGGCGAAGAGCGTGCATTTTGGAGTATTTCTACCCGTTATTTTTCGCGTTTTTAGAGAATTGAAAATTTTCTTAATTAAAATTACTTTTCATTTTTAGCGAAATATTTATTAAAAATTCTTTTATTAATTTTATATTTTATCCTTGTTAGTTTGTCTTGTAATTTAATAATTTTTTTTATTTAAAATAATAATAATTTAATAATTTAATGTTGATATTAATGTGATTGATTGGTCGTTTATTTAGATATTTTAGCATGAATTGAGTATTTGAAAAGCCGTCCTATTATAAATTTAATAAATTATTGTGTTAGCATACCTTTTTCCACTATTCCCATCAATTTTGGATGCAGGATTATCACCTTTGCCAAGATCATCTGCCTTTTCAGTAACCACCAGAGACCTTCCAATAATATCATCCACCTTCAGAAGATTATCCATTATCCTGAATGTAACTCTTCCTGTCTCATCTGCTACTACATTCCCCAAATCGCCAACATGCTGCATAAAATCAAGTTTAACATTTATTAGTAACTTACAAATGTAAACATTGCTAATTTTGAATGTCAAAAAATAATTTAATCGATACCCTCTGTGTAGGCAAGTCATTTGGTCCTCCATGCGGGGCATTTTTTGGATTAAAATGGTCACCCACACTGCAATCAACAAAGCATATTGTATACTTGAAATTGAAAATAGCAATGATTGCTATTACCTTTCACAGCCTTTCGATATATCTCCACATTCGTGTACATGTAAACCATGAGAACCAGTAGTTAGACCATCGATTGTACCATCTACAATACATCCGTCCTTTGTCTGGACAAATCTTACTACTCCTCTCACTAAGTCACCGAAACTGTATCCTGAATTGCCTCCCAACATTGATACTGCACTAATATCGGATTCTAGAACAAAGTACAAACAGAATTTATAATTTAATTAAAAAAATTATTAACATTCAAATTTGAATCCCACCTCCATAGCCCTTAAGTACAGCCTTCCTCCCAGTAGTCTCAATAATCTCTTGTATCTTCGAATGAGGCAAGATGGTTTCGACAATGACTGATCCTTGTTCCAAAGATATCCGATAACTGTTTACCCCCTCCACTTTAGACAATGCACTCTCCACAGCATTAACGCATTTCTGGCATGTCATCTGCACATCAAACTCAATCTGAAAAACACAAAAACTTGTCGTTTACCAGTGTTGTACCCATCCACACACCGACGTACAACTTCAATTTAAAGGTCATTAAAAGCTGCTTTCTCAAGCAAAGGAAACTTGCGATAACTCACCTTTGTCGAAGTCATGTTTTTTAATGATTGCGCGAGGGAAAACGTAAGATATACGCAAATACGTATATACCTATGATGCGGCAACTTTCAGTACTGTGCTCACAGGTTAACCTCCCAAAAGCTTGTAACGTATCAAAAGCCAACGGAATCAGTCTTTCCTCAGTTGTGCGTCGATGTTTTTTCGAAGGAAAAAACGAAGCAAAACTCCCGCGTACGAGTTTTGGTATTCGACTGCCGGACAACAATATAGAATGTATACTTATATACACACACAACGGTCGGAATGTAGTTGGTAGTTGTAGCGTCGCGCCGGTATAGTCAACAATCGATTCCTCGAATAAGTAACCAACTTTGCCGCAGTACTACACCACGTGCGCTCTTTTCTCTCTCTCTCCTTCATTCGTATTCGTCAATTCGTATACTTATTGACTATAAGTTCATATATAGCTATAGTGAATATACGTATCGTACTATCGTGTTTTGAAGCCGCGAGAGAAAGAAGTCTGTTCAGCCGTATACCTATCTTTTAATGATCCAAAGACACCGGTTGATCAGGATGTCGAGCTCGTGTAAAATCTCTCGCTCTCCTAGCTGATACGTGAGTAATTATACACATGTATGTACATACATACATATACATTCGCTCGTTATTGTTTAGGTACTTGCGAATATTTACAAGCTTTCCCCCGTTGTTATAGACAGCAACACCGTGTCTATCTATAGACGGCCGATGTCGCAGGGAGGAAAAATCTCAAGGCGCCGTTTAAAGGTATACCCTAGCGCTGAATCTTTTATTATCCTACCACCATCGATCTCCGCTATCTCTCTACCTATATCCTCGCTTCTTTTTTTCTCTCTTATTCAATTCCTCCCGCCGAGAGAGAGAGAGAGAGAAAGAGACAATCTCGGCAACGCTGGAGCCGCCACTAGGCTTTTAAATCCGCGAGTGTAGGTAACAGGCCGTACAAGCTACACCCATCAGTACCTATACACACACTCGGACAGTCTAGGTGTGTCTAAATCTAATTCGAAGCGCGATGAACCCTCTCGACTAGTGCAACATACTTACCTTTTCTTCTTTTCTCCGCGTGTGCGTATGTAGTAATAAGTATATAATTGCAACGCTCTCACCGGCCGTACATTGTATACTTATACGCGTGAGTATAGACGACACTCGGGAAGATGTCGTCGGTCCTTCGGAGTCGTGCTTTTACCGGTAGGATGATTCTAGAGAGGCACCGCTGATGTATAGTCTCGAGGATGACTCGTCGTCGACGTCGTCATCATCCGTGAAGCTCCTTTCGGGTACAGCTGCTTGGCTTTTGTTTGAGGGATAGGCTTGCTCCAGGTGTATGTGAGAAAGTTTTTCTAATGGTTTTGTTTACTCAAATTTTTCAGTCGAGTCGAGCGCGCTGTTGGTCCACGCCATGTCGAGGCGCAGCAGACCCCAGCAGCAGCAACAGCAGCTGAGCTCGGCCCAGCCAGAGAAGGAGGGTCCTGCCATGCAGATCTGCTGCTTTTGTGGGCAGACCGAGGACAATGAGGTGGAATTTGGCAAGTTTTATCATCATCGTGGGATCGTCACCCATTACTATTGTTTGGTGAGTTGTATGGTGTTGAATTACATATACGACATCTGGAATGTTTGTAGTTGGAAAAATAGATTAGGTTGCATCAGACTGATGCAGTGTGTGCAGTTTCTTGAATGGTATACGTGAAGTTTGAAGACAGAATTTTATCACTGATGGGGAGCTGAGATGGATAATCTACTATATAAATATAAATGCCATTGACGGTTGAATCATATCTAAAATATTTTTATTTTTGAAAATCATTTAGTAGTGCATAAATATCTCCAACATGTGCTTACAATGAGCAGCCATCTTTATTTCATAACTTTCTATCATGGATCTATCTAATATGAGATAAGAAATTTGTAGCTTTTTAAATTTTGAATATTAGTAATTGTGAAGGCTGTTAAAATTTATTTTGTGTTTTGTACTTTTTATTAAAACGTGTGATTTCTACTTACAGCTTTTATCTTCCAATATGGAACAAAAAGGAAATGACGATGAAGGTATTCTAGGATTTTTAGCAGATGATATACAGAAAGAAATAAGAAGAGGAAAAAGACTTGTAAGATATTTTAAGCACATTTTATTCTGCAATCCTGACAATGCTAATTTCTAATAAAATTTACTTTTCAAGGTGTGCTCTTATTGCAAAAAAAATGGCGCAACTTTAGGATGCTGCAATGCAAAGTGTAAACGTATTTTTCATTTTCCATGTGGTTTAAAGGCTGGATCCTTGCATCAATTTTTTGGAGAATTCAGGTAATTACTGATTTCTTGTATTTTTGAATTAATAATTTTGAGTATATTGATGAATAATAATAGTTATTGTTTTGAAACAGGTCTTACTGTATCAACCATAGACCAAAACAAAAGATTGATGAGAGAGTTAAAAAAGAAATAGAAAATATGAAAAATATTTTATGCTACATTTGCTACGAAGATGTTGCACCATTAGATAGCAATGGAACACTGTGGGCACCATGTTGTAAGAAAAATGCCTGGTTTCATCGCAAATGTGTTCAAGTTAGTTCTTTCTTAAATAATTATCTATTTTCATTTAATAAAAATTGTTTATCACATTATTATTACTATTTAATTTTGCAGCAACTTGCAATGAGTGCGGGATATTTTTTCAAATGCCCTCTGTGCAACAATAAAAGAGAATTTCAAACTGCCATGTTAGAGTATGGAATTTATATTCCTAGGCAGTAAGTATAAATGTATATGTATATGTGTATTAATGTTTACTAATATTAACTGCTAACTTATTTATTCTACTTATCAGAGATGCATCATGGGAACTCGTGCCAAATGCGTTTGAAGAATTATTGTACAGACATGATCGTTGTGATGCTGCTGCATGCTTATGTCCTAAAGGCAGAACACATTCTAGTAATAACGCGTAAGTAGAATACTATCAAAATTTTGTATTTATAATATGCAATAAGTATTACAAAAAACGTTAATATAATTCATAGAAAATGGGAGTTGATATTATGCCGAATGTGTGGTTCACAAGGAACGCATCTCTTTTGTGGTGGACTAAAATGGATAAATCAAGTATGGGATTGCCAAGAATGTATCAATATATTAAGTGAGTATTTTTCTTAAACGTTTCTCGTCAATTAATACATGATTAATAACTATCAAAAATTTTCTAGAAAAACCCATTGAGAATACAGTAACGACTGATGATTCTACGACTAATTCAAATGAAATTCCTATTCCGTAAGTAATTGGCAAAAAAAATTAATAAAATTAAACAAATTATTTTCAACAAATTTTTTAATTTTTTGCAGAAGAGAAACTACGCTTAACGTTACAATAAGAGAATCTGATGAAGATAGTGACTCCGATATTTCGGTCGGAAATGAATCCATACCATTAGAAACTAATTTAACTAACATTCCAGCTATTTTACCTCAAATAAAATTGCGTCCTGGACCGCGGTCATTCAAATTGCAACAGGTTCAAAAGTTACAAAGGTGTGTTGAAGTCTTTTATTGGCATTCTGTAATTATATAAAACTTGTAATAATTTATTTGATTTTTTCCAGTTCCGACGCTTACAAAGAGATCGCAAACCAAACTAACAATAGTCTTAATCATTCTAATATAACAGTTAATAATGCTGTCTACAACAGTCTCGGTGTTACGACACTTTCAGCTGACCCCTCAAAAGTAACTAATGATGTTATTTGTATAGATAGCGACGAAGAAGCTGTCGAGGTATTCATTTGCAAATAATTTAATTGAAATTTTTTAAAGAAAACATCTTTATAAATTGTACTAATGTTCATTCGTATTTTTCGTAGATCGTTTGTGAAAATGTAATGAGAAATACAAGCAGAATTAGAAGGCCACTTCATCAGAGCAACTTGATTGGTGCAAGTAGTAGCAATTCATCAAATTTCTCGAACCGAATCAACTGTGCCTCGCCAAAGGTTACGAGCGTATTGCCCGATGAAACCGATGACTCTCCGTTTAACATAATCATTAGCAACGTCACCTCGGTAGCACCTGAGTTCTTTGCCAGCGTGCCTGAGCCAACGGAAGAAGTAACGATGCAACAAGTGAATTGCGAGTCACCAATTCAAGTGCCAGTAACTCCTTCAACGAACGGTTTAAAGAGAAGTCACCCGAGCGACGAGGAAATCGAGGTTTTGATCGTGGACGAGACGCCAAAGCGTGCACGTCTTGAGAACAACACTACTGAGAATCATAATCTCGTGAATAGCGTGCCTGAGAAGGTAACGAGTGTCGTCCAAAATGACGGGAGTAGCAACTCGAGGATCGACGGGCAAGATTCGGTAGTCCCTAACCTGTTGTCCAATATTAAGCAAAGCCCGAGTAAAGCTGAAACCGAAGTTCTTGCATTAACAGGATCCAGAGACGGCGCGTCTTCCTCTCACGAAAGTGTAAGCACTACAATTCTTTACTTCTTGAAACACGACAATTCAATTGTAAGTTATACTTACTAAGACTAAGAACAACGGCAGTTCAATGCTGATTCATTTTATGCTGCCCCGAAAGTACCAAGAATGAGAGAGAGTGAGTGAGAGAACCTTTTCTAAAAGTATGTACGTGATCATGCGATTATATGCCCTTGTGAAACTTAACTAGTTGAGTCCGCAGAATCATGTACATACCTATGAGCACTCAATGCTAAACAGAAAAGGAGTCTATATGGATTTGTATGTGCAGTGTACCTTAGTTAAATTCACTTACACTGGAGTATTGTGCGGGGAAAATGCATATAATTGCACGTGTGTATACACTGCCCCGTACACTCTCTCAGTCTTAATCTTGGGGTTCTAACAGTGTCACGGGGATGCAGGCACGGGACCTGCAATACTTAACACCGACGGCCAATCATATGCAGGAGAAGCCGCCACCGATGCCGACATCGATGTCGAACTTCCAGATTCTCTTCAATCAGCTGATACCGAATCCGCAGTCGACCGGCCCGAGCTTGCAATGTAAGTGTACGATTAATCGGTGTGAGTGCGAATTTGTTCAAGAATATTTTTCTCCGAAACGTTAGGCTATTTTGAGCTTATGAGTAATTTGAGTTTGAAACGGTTAATTTAAATTAAGTTTTTTTTTAACATTAAACGTCTAACAAACGTCTAAATATGTAATGTGTCGTTTTTTACAATACATATCTCAGTTTTAAATTAATATTTATACTTGGTCAGTACCTATTCTTAGTTAAAACTCTGTATAAACGTATACAATTTGATTGTAAATATACAGTTTTAAATGAAATTAAATTACTGTTTCAACAAACTTCTTTTCTTAAAGTAATTCTACATTTACATAGATCTAATCACTTTTGCACTTAATATAGTCCGGTTGCATGTTCCAAACCCTTCCCAGACATCCATCAATCTTCCACCACTGATTTATTGATATTGCACGAAAGATGTGAGTATGATTGCGACAAGAGATTGTGTGATGTGATGAGGAAGATGTGCAAGATCTAACATTATTCCATTTGTTTTCGATATTTCCAGTCGTACCGTTCTCCAAAATGGTTCAAGTTCCCATTGCAGCAGCAGCGGCGGCAGTGGCAGAAGCTCCAAGTCAAGATACTCCTCTGGTGATAGATCTGGATTGATTCCAGACTTCGTGCGTCTTAGCGATCTCAAGTTTAAAATTTGCGGAAGTGACGTAGAAGTAAGAACTTTTTCAATCTGTACTAACTAAATCAGTTATAGTACTAAAATAATTTTTTTAAATCCGTGCAGTGGAGTTATAATTGCTGACAAATCCTTGTGATTTTCAGCTGTCATATCGCGCATGCCGGATTCAGGTGAAAATGAATGGTCTGCAAAGTAGCAACTCGACTACGTTGAACGATGCGAGTAGCGCAGCGACCGCCTTGGTGTCTTCATTCGCAGGATCGAATCAGCACTTATCGAGCGAGAAGAGCAGCAAATCATTTCAGCTGCGTTACGACGACTCAACCGACGAATCCGACCGTATTTCTAGGTCCTTGAGAGCCAGAAGTCTAAGAAACTTCGTCTACGAGGACGACAACACGCTGCTGGAGTATCCAACGTCCGCGAGCGATCTACACAACAACTCAAAAAAGTCGTCTTTGATGGTGACAGACAAAAGGCTCACCAGGAGCGATTTGAAAGAAAACTGGGACCCTGAGGTGTCGAGTTCAAGTAACAACGATTTTGATAGTGCGATGATCGGTAATAACAGGCAGCCTGCTTCTACGGACCTCAAGGATGGTGATGTCAACAACCGCGAGAAATCGAGTAAAATCGAGGAACACAGTTTCTCGCAGTCCCAGAAGGAGGGGCCGAGCAACGTGCAGCGCTTGCTCCGCAGAAGTAATCGAATCGTTCGGCACTTTCGATCTGTGCAACAGTCGGAGTTGAATGGTGAAGTCAACGGAGACTCCACGGACTCTAGTACGACGAATTTTTCTCCTTCATTCGGCAAATCCAGTCAGATGGCGACGGGCGACCAGTCCACCAGAAGCTCGAGATCGCTCAAGGTACTTAACGGCTCGGCAGACGTCACGGAGCAGCAGGACAGCAAGAAACATTTGAGGAATGTTGACATTGACGAGTTGAAATTCACGCTTACGAATAAAATCAACGGCGCGCACAATAACAATGATTTTCCCATGGACGCGGACTTCAAAGTCAGTATAGATTTACAAAAGATAAGTAATCTCATAAGCGCCAAACCAGATTTATTTTTTAACACTAAAAATAACGGCGTTAGGAGGCTGCGTGTTTATAGTGTGGATGAAAAGTTGAAAGTTGAATTTAAACCGGGGGAGACCAGGTTTCTCACCAAATCTCAAAGCTTCGATTGCCTTCTCGATATTGAAAACGATGGCTTCTCTTACTTTACGGGCAAAAGCAGAAGTTTGGATTGCTTGTCGAGTATCGATAGCCACGACCTAATGCCGCTGACTGATATAAAAGACTGTATGGAAATAAAAACGAGAAGAAGCCAACGGCGAAAAACAAGACAATTCGAGAAACATGAATGCGTTAGGTAAATCAATCACGATGTATATATATATATATTTTTTTTATTTTTATTAACCAAGAGTGGTATTCACATAAGCGCATCGAAGCTATGAGCTTACTAAAACAGTTCCAGTGCAATTTTTCTTCTGTATCTGATTGGTTATTGAATGACTCATGAATTTATGTTCACATGTGCTTCTAAAATAAACAACATAACAACTATTAAGTTTAACCTTTTTTTTTAAACTGAATAGTGTTTTATATTCGGTTTTCGTGATAGATTTATTAGCAGTTATTATATCAATTTTGTCAAAAACGCTGTTTTTTTACCACAAGTGGACAATGCTAATATTATGTAGATAGCATAAGATGAATCGTCTGTTTAATTTTTAATATGTACTGTAAACAATTGTAATAAATTATGTATATTATAAAAAAAAAAAATTTTCTTGTCTTGCATTAACTTTTATTCAATAAGTTTTGGAAAAAATTAAGAAAAATTAAACAAAAGGCAATTGTTTTTATTGAAAAAGTTCACATTTATTCGTTTTAAAAATTGCTTCATTATTTGTTGGCGCTGACTCCTTTTAAACTTGAATTTTATATATGTATATATATCTTGTGTTAAAATAAATGGTACTACACGGGAATCATAATAAGACAATGCTTATTTAAAGTAAAGTAACAGCCTTATACAAAATTATTAGAACGCCTTAAATTTAGGTTTTTCTAAGGAAAAACATTCGATATACAATTATTATTGCAGTAAAATTTACTAAAAGTTATAGACAATATAATTGATGTTTGAGGAATTAACATCAAATACTGTTAAGTTGTAAGCAATTTACAATTTTTAATTTAGAATAATCATTACCGTGTTTAAATTATTCTCTATTACAAAATTGTCAGAAACTGCAGTATAATGTGCTAAAGATAAAAGTAAGTCACGCAAAATCGATTGATGTTTGAGGAGTAACATCAATTATTAAAACTCTTACCAAATATATTTTATTAGCTTGTATTGAAATAGAATTATCATTGACATGCTAAATGATTTTCTAATATACAAGCATTTAAGTTACTATACTTTATCTTTGCACAATTTAATCATTTACTAATTGCATATGATTATTTTTTTCCTAGTATGTACAAGTCTAGTGAATCTAGTAAATATATGTATGAATCATACATAAAAACTTAGAAATTAATCGAGGTAGTTACCAAAAAATTGGCAAAAGTCATATAAAACAGAATCAACACCTTGTCATCACTTCAGAAAAAAACTTAACACTGTTTTCACATAGGCTTCCAAGCAACAGTACTCATTTTGTTATTAAGTTCTTGTAGAATTAGTGAACACGTAAGCTGTTTCTCTGGAGATAAACTACTGACACCTTCCATTTCATCATCATCATCTCCAGCCCCACTACTTCCACCTCCTTTGCCTTTGCCTTTTCCTTTCCTCTTCTTTTTCTTGTTTAATTGGCGGCAGTCATTATCAGATCCTGTTTCAGCAGCTCTTCTCAACTATAAAACAAAATAATTATATTTGTTAATTATTTGACAATTTTTTAAAATAAATTATTTAATTTAGTATGCAAATACTTGTTTAATTATTTTTTTTTAAACTATAATTATCAAAAATTTGCATAAATAAAAATAAAAAAAATCTAAGCAGTTCAAATTCATATATAAAATATACAACCAAAAATCCATACCTTAGCACTTTTACGTGTTTGTTTGTCATACTCGAGAGAATCATAATAATTTGGCTTCTCTCTTTTTATCCGATTAGTCCTTCTTGTTGTCATAGCACCACCCTCAGGACTAGGAGGGCTTTTAATAGAATTTCGACGAGCATTGAAGAAGGAGTGCCCACAGGGACAGGCTTTGCAAGCAACAGGAACCTATACATATATAAAGTAAAATAATAATGATTATAATTTAATCAATAGATATACACTCCATTAAATATAAAAAAGCAAGATATGTCCAACAATACGTGGAAATAAAATGAGAATAATAAAACAAATCTAATTATCATAATAATATTATTTCATTTGAGGTTAATAAATCTAATTAGGCGTCGAAACTCGAAGAATAAAAATGACTTCTTACCTGTTGTTCGCACTTTGGGCATCCCTTGCTGATAGTCTTCGTCTTGGCCATTCTGAAATAATGAAAAACAAAGCCGTTTACTCAAGTAGCTATATCGAGAGCACAACAATCGGGGTCCCGACGATAGAAACGCGACAAGCCAATAAAACAAAACTAAACTTCGCTGCCCGTATAGTCTCTGACTTCATCAACTAATTTGCGGAGGAAGATAAGATTGGCTCGCGCACAGTAAAAGCGAAACTTGGCGTCGAAATTCAACGCTCTTAACTATATACCTATATAGGTATATAAGTATATAAATAAGATGATTCTTCACACAAACGCGTATACAATAATACACTGTAGAATGCAGGTATTATATATGTATGTTTACTACTATAGCGTGTGTATAGTAAAACGCGCGGGACGAAATCAAAAAGAGAGTATAGTAAAGGGAGCGAAGCAAGAAGGAAAAAATATATATTTTTAACTTGCCTCTAGGAAAAATTGAAGGTGATAACAAAGTCCGAATCAAGCTTGCACTCAGTCCTGCTGACGGTGTTAGCCGATGGCTTCTTTCCAGCGCCGCTGACCACAGTAGAGCCCTGATGCAGACGAGGTTCTCTGCAACTGCTTCGACGAGAAGAAAAGATGTTTTGGAGCAGAGAAGGAAGCGGCTTCTGCTTGTTGTTGGCGACTCGATTGTGATGCGTCGACTTGTTGGAGGTTAGGAGCACCAATCTCCTAACGATTCCCATTTGGAGATTTGCCGAATGTTGAGAGAGTACTCAGGTATACAATATACATACATCCAATCTCGTCGGAGGTTCGGAATTGAATGATGCCGTGGGACACAATGGACAGAGCGGCCTGCAGCTGTCGACCTCTGTTTCAGGGTGCGTTCCGCATTACTGCCAGTAAAGATGCGCGTTCATATACGCCCGGCTGCGCAAACCTACTGGAACAGTACTGGAGGTGGAGCAGTGACTGTTGATGGCCGAACAGACCTCTGGCGCCACAAACCTAAATAGAATAGAATAGAATAGGTGGAGCAGTAATTAAG
>UCOJ01000455.1:0-102817 GCA_900474305.1 Cecidostiba fungosa | reverse complement strand
ATGATGCACCTGCGCCGAAAAAACACACATCCACGCGGACGCGTTCTCCTTTAAACTGGTATATATATATTCCGGCAAAACGGGTTTCTTTCCGACTATAACTGAAATTCTGAGAGAGAAATCGTCGTTATGACTGGGCGCTTTGGCCGAGCAAATTTTTTAAAACGTGTATATTAGTATAGAAAGATTTTCACAATATACTAACCCTCGTGTAACCATCTGCTTACAGGAATCGACTAATCGAAGATGCGCCGGTCCTTCGTCACGACGAGATCCGACAGAGTCGGTGGTCAGCAGTTCTCCAGCATCCCCTGAGCATCATCTCTATACAACTTCGTAGCCATCACCTCTACACACACAAACGTCCCCTTCGACGTATTCTGCCAGTCACCCGAGATAACGGATCAGCTTCGCACAAAGCCTGTAAACACACACAGACAGATCAGTGGTCAGGACAGGTGTAACTACAAGAAGAAAGACGACGAGAAAAATAATAATAAGCGCGAGTCGATTCGTGCGCTGAATAAAGTCGCAGTGTGAGTGTGAAAAGGTCGCCGTTGGGGTAGGGCCGCAGATGGGAGAGGCTCTGGCCGGGCCCGGGAGGGTGATCGGTGTCAGGAAGCAGCAGAAGAGGCGGCAGCAGAAGAAGCAGAAGCTCCAGGAGAAGCCGGTCAGGAGGCGACGCCGACGACCAGCCGCCGGCGAGTACCGGCGCGGCCGCCCCACCTACACTCGGCCGCGCGAAACCCATCAAGCTGGAATTGATGGAGTTGGAGAACATCGTAGCCAATACTGTGTACCTCAAAGCGAGAGAAGGTCAGTGTGCGTATTCTTTTCTTTTTTCACACTTTATATTGTATAATAATATATACTTCTTGTTTGAGCTGCCGAGATATAATAATGGGTTTTATTTGCTTGCGTCTCTCTCTCTCTCTCTATTGTCACACACGTGCTAACGAGCCAATAAAGAAGCTTGTTTGAAGAACGGCTTCGGGAATTTCCTCTGCTAATACATATAGGTGAAATCCTTGCTATAACGCTATTCTCTCCGAGTGTATACAGTTCATCATCGACTATAGAACCACAAGACAAGAAGAAGAAGAAGAAGAAAAAGTCGGCCAAATAAACCGACGCACATTTATTGTTGAGCCACAAATATACAAACACACACTTGAGAGAGTAGGGTCGGCAACACGGAAAAAAGGGGAGCGTAGAAGAAAAATCTTGTCGAGCTTTGTTAGGGTGATGAATGAGGGTAATTCGTCAATTAGTCAAAAAAAGAAAGCCGTGGGATGCGTTGACTAATGAAATTCCTGTGGAAAATCAAACGAATGTATACCGTCACGAAACTCATTGTGTATGTGTGTGTAGCAGGATAGACGACGACGTACTAGGAATATTTCATAGCGCGCGATGAAAATTACATTCCTTAATTAAGGCGCTCGACTGCACTACTATATACACACTCTCGACGTGAAATCGTCTTGTCGAATATAATGCGGAGACTGGAATTGAAGTGTATGTATACCGAATTCACTCGGGTTGTTGTGTACGATTCCAAATAACACTGGTAATAATTTAAAACAACATTTATCCTCAAGAGAATTGATTGTATTTTCCAAAATGAATAATTGATAAGTTTCGGGTAAAAAACTATACCACCGGTTAAATTGTTTGTTCTATAAATTATACAGAAACTAGTGTTGAAATATTCACACGACCGATAGAAGCAACTTTTCCAGAGTGTATAAGACGAGATCTCGAAGCCAATAAGCATAAGTGTATCTGCAGGCATCGCAAGCTCACGCATAATACACATAGTTGTATATCGATGTTGGTTATATATACATACATACACATACAAACAACCACAGCAACATAGTAGCGGCACGTAGGTATGCATGTAGGCGCGCAGGAGCGAACTGGAGCGTCCGATATTGATTTCTCGAACGACCCGCGCGCGTATAGCCAACCAGGCGATAATGGTCTCTTGCGGCTCTACCGCTATATACTGCTGCTGCTCTTCTCTCTGCTCTGCGAGTCTATATATATATATGGAAGAGCCTCGGCTTTCGCTGCTGACTTGACGAAAGTGAATTAATGACGAATTAATGACCTGGAAACGGACGAAGGAGTCTCGCCGCCTCGTGCGAAGCGCTAAACAAGTTCAAAATCGTGTATATAGCCGACACGACCCTCCTCGCCGGATACTTTGACAAATTGAATCTCGGACGAGCGGCAGTCGCGGCTATAGTTTCTTTTTTTCTCCCTCGCAGCGGATGAAAAATTAAATGCTCGAGAGTTTTAACGTTGTTTAAAATTAACTATATTTTTCATGAAAAATTACTCGTGGGAGAGAGAGAGAAAGTATATAGTGTATTTAGGTTATACGCGCCGACGGATTTTATTAATAAAACTCGCGTTAACCCCTCTTTATAAGCGACAGTTCACGTGTGTAAAAGTTATAAGCTTCGATTTGAATAGATAGAGGGTGTGTCTCTCCGCTTTTCACGATTTCGCTATCGCTCCCTCGGCGATTTTTCCGAGTGGAAAATTTAATCGATGAGAGAGAAAATTGGATGCCTTTACCTATCAGTTTTATTTTTTTCACTCTCTCTCTCTCTCCCCTCTTTTTTTATAAATGTCATGGATCGTAGTCCCGAATTTTCAGTATACTTTGAATCCGTTCGTTTATGTATAATATTGATTTAACAGATGGAATTTCATTTCCATCACGCAGTCATTGACGTGACGAGAGTTTGCCGAAAATTAATTCGTTCCCGAAATATAATGAGTCGCTAAACTGAACGCGTGTCACAAGAGCTTTCGATTAAGAGAGAAAAAAAATAACGTATACAAACAGTTTTTAAAACATAAAGTGTATACTCCCGCAAAAGCCAATTTCCCATATGACCGCAACTGCATCACGGAAAACACAAACTGCTCTTTCTCTCTCTCTCTCGCGGGGGCGCGCGCAGATTAAACTCTCGCAAAACAATGCAGCAACACCTGACATTTTCTTTCTCTCTCGCCGCCCACATAGCAGCGCTTATAAACTCCCGGCATATAACGGAAACTAATTGACGTCCGGTCGATCGTTCGCGAATTCCCTCCTACATATACATAGCTATATACACGCGTACGTTCGCCAAATTAACGAACGCGCCTCTGTGTGTGCGTTGAGCGACAAAATTCTCTCTTCGCCGGCGGGTAATTCGAATTAGCTTCTCCGTCGGGAAATTAAAGTCGAAAAAAGAAGGCTGCTAGGGGTAAAATCTCAAGCATCAAACCTTCTTTTTTTTTTTAATTAAATTCTCGCTGTTTTTCGGTCGGTGAAAAACAGTTCATTCAAGCTTGCTGATGGCCGGCGCTTTTTTTACTGCAAATCGGAAAATAGAACGAATCCCATTAGCGGATTTTCCGCTGGTGAAATGCTGATAAAATTTAATTTCCAGAGAGAGAAAGAGCTGCTACTGTATACATAACGAACGTCCGCTTTTGTTTGCCGGCGGCGGGGCGACTCTCTTTTCATTCGATTTATCAAAGAGTTATATGAATTGCGAATCAACTGCACTCGTGTAAATGCTTTGTAAATTTAATGAGAAAAATTGTAACGACTTTGACTTAATGCATTTGGTACATTAACGTGCTTTGCTTCTCTCGGCCGAAATTTTTTACTCGATAATCAATCGCAACATCATCATCGATCACGATTCAAAGCTTTGTATAATACACGTCAGCGATCACGTCGATTAACGTAAAAAGAAAAAAAACGTTCATTGTCTCTTCCGAGTAGTATAGAAAGAACAAATAACGCTTTGGAGTAATGGATTCCTAACGACGACGACAATAATTCATATACATACATATCCAGCGCTAATTGACCCATCAAAAAACCAATCAAATCTCTCGTACTTAATACACATCCAAAAAAAAGCATCAATACACTTCCAGCCTACTACTATATATACTACTCTGAAAAGAGAGCAAGCAACAACGACAACGATATTACGCAGCTCTCTCGCGCGCGTAATACACATCGCATACCAGCACAGCTGTGTGAAGAGAAGGAGAGGGAGTAGATCATTATGCATCGCGCGCGAGCACGTGTTGATTTTGATAAGTGTGCTGCTGCTGCTTCTGCTTCTGCGTAGCGAGACTCGTCTCTCTTTCTCACTGCAAAGAGCTGATTAGAGAGCTGCAGCAGCAGAGTATAGCCTAGCGTTGCAAAAGTGATCCGGTCGTTTCCGTTTTCGGTATCTCGGCCCTGATTGACTTTATACTGATCTAAGAGTCGAGTTACTACTCTGATTGTGCACGATCTAAAAATACACACAGCGCATTTCTCCTTTAGCGCCGCGCGCGCGCGCGTTTTTTAAATTCGCCGCGTAATCTCGTGATATATACGTGACGTCTTTTGCTACTTCTTCACCTTGACGTTATTATCTGCACGCAAGACAGTAGCGGCGGCGGCGGCTCTGCATTGTTTTGCGAATATTTTTCGTATTGCATAATATACGCGTGTATCTTATATACATATACCTTATATACTCGTCGCGTGCATTCTTATAATTCTTATTTTATATTAAAATATGCAAATAAAGCGCGCGCGCCTCTTGAGGAACGACGCGCGCTCTTCGAATAAACTAGAATTTTAAAAGGGGCTCTCTCTCTCTCTCCTTTGATAAAGTGTCGCCTCGCAAATCACGATTCCAATTTCCCGAGATCGAAAAATCGATTTCCATTATTAGTATACCTTACATAGCAGCGTCTTCTCCGCTACTATGCACTCTCAGTGAAAGCGATGAAAAATAATCTTGCGCTCCAGATAATAATAATGAAAAAAAAGAACATCGTCTATTAAAAACACAGCATTAATCCCCTTGCACGGCCGTAATTAACCGCTAAAAATTCACCGCTGTCCCGGTTCACTAATCCCCGCGTATTAGTTGGCTCGACACTATATACACATACACACAGGCTGATTACACGACTCTTTTGTGTATACACACGCATACATCACACCTGTGCAACACGACGCTCAGGATGCGACGTTATATATATATATATACACACAGGCTTATCAGCCATTGTCGTGTGGAACACGTAGTGCAGCTACTGATAATATGAGAGGGCGTCGCGAGAGAGAAATTTTCACCTTCTTGCACATTCCACCGATAATGAAAGCGCGCTACTGTTGCGACGACGCTTTTGTTTCTTTCGTTACGTTAATTAACCTATTAGTGTGTTTTTGTTGGCGTAATGCTCCTGCTACCGCTGCAGTGGTGATAAGATTTATCACGACTCTCTGCCTAATAAGATAACTGCGCGCGTGCGTTCTTATTTACTTGCTGCAGTCTCTATGTATACGATGTATATTAGGTACGTAGGCAGAGCTGTACAACGCTGTTATTAATGGAATAATGCGCATCTAACCAATTACTTTGTAATTCGGGTGGTCTGCTTTTTCGCTCGCTCGTGTGCGTGTAAATATACGTTATAATAAATCAATTTTGATAAGTAGTTTTTCGAGTAGGAAAATTGTTTGTTTTTCCCGCGCGCGCGCGCGATTTGAATTCAATGCATGACAAGTTGGTAAAGTAGCGAGGAAGATCGGATACTCTCCTATGCATACCGAATTTAAAAGTTTTTCCCGCAGAGCGCATTCGTAAAAGTTCGTGATGTGGCTAAATTGAATCGACCTGACGATGAAAAATCGATGTGTAATGTGATGTGATTTATGACGATAAACAAATATTCGAGCAGTTATATATTTATTCTGCGCTGAGTCGTCGTCTATAGCGAAACTAATAACGAGGAACGACAGTATAGTCCGATAAGCGCATCGGTGTCATCAGACACGTATATAATAGCTATGACAATCGCTAATCTTCCTGACAAAAGCTCGCTGAAATCATTCGCGGAATTTCGCATGCGAACTTCGCGGGAAAGATGTGTAATATCATCCTCTCTATAAGAGAGTATCGGTATTCCGAAAGGGTCGGAGAATAGCAATATAGACGGCCAGACTCTTTCAATTTTTCTTTCTGTATACCGCAAGAAAGAGAAGACACTTCTTTCGCGACCCGTATAATCGCGATCTCGGCAGCTCTCTACATGTATATATATAGACAGACAGCGACACATGTGCTCATATATATATCCTCTTTGTTTTTCAGGCGGTGGTGACAGCAACAAGGGGAAGAGTAAAAAATGGCGAAAGATACTTCAGTTCCCGCACATATCGCAGTGTATCGGACTCAAAGATAAGCTCGGTAAGTCACTCTTTCCCGTGTGTCTTCGGGATGTGTATACATGCGGGTTGTTCCTTTTTTTTCTACCCGCAATATACCCGCGGCTGTCGATCCTTTGTATACATCAGACACGTTCGCTCAATTATTGATGCCGTATAGGGGAGAGATTTGTTGAACTCAGTCTCTCTCTTTTGGTATGAATTTTCGGAGATTTATAATTCACGGACGAGAAGAGGGTCATATTCATAACTCATATCATGCTCAGGTAGAATAGCCAAATCGACTATATGTATAAATAAACTAATAGAATTATAACGGTATACCGCGAGGGGCGTCGTAAAACTTTATCTTCGTGGAAATCCTAGAGTATAACTTTGCTTCCTTCATTACCCGTCCGTTCCTAGAAATTCAACTGACATAATAAACCAAAAGCGCGTAAAAATCCAACGAAGAAATGAACAGTATATAGCAATCCTCTCTCGACTTTCGCGTATAAAAAGCTTGGCGCAGTAGCTCAACTCAAAAAAGCATAAAAGAGAGCTAGGCGCCGGGGGTAGAAATAAATCGTACACGTCGCTTTATCGCCAGAATGACGACGACGACGACGAGAGCGGCTGCATCAGGCGTAATCCGAAATGGCGGCTGCCGCCGGTGGCATTAAACAAGTCAGCGTATTGTGTTCGACGCTACTGCATGTGTGAGGGGGAGAGAGAGACAACAGAGTATATAGTGTATGTACGCTGATGGGCTTGCGTATATACGAACGCCGCCGACAATGGGACGCGACGACGCACATTCATTCCTCTCACGCGCTCTTCCCCTCCTACACCCTCTCTCTCTCTATATATATATATACTACTGCATCAATCCACGCGCGTGCTTCCGACGTTTCTGCGATTCCTGCAATTCCGATCCTCCTCCTCCTCCTCCTCCGGCCTTGTTTCCGCGGAATTTTTGATGTCGCAGCGGATTTCGTTCGAGTGGAAATGCCTGTATGTACGGATTTTTCTTGTTTTGCGACGAAAAATCGGATTTAATTAAAGCTTTATTCCTTTTTTCGTGTATTATAAGCTACTAATTGCTATTTCGTGACAAAAGAATCTTCTGGGGATTGTAATTACTTAGTCGCCATATAATTGGATACTCATCGCCGAGTTTTTAAGAGAAATATTTATACACGACTCTCGATCCGCAGAGCAATAAGAGCGAGAACGAAAGAAAGTATGAAAAAAACAAGGGAAAAAAGAGCGCAACTTCATTAACTCGCGTAAACACGGTGAGCGAGAGAGCGCACCTCTCTCTCTCTCTCTCTCGGCAATTATATAAAAACCTAGAAATCCCGAGGATATCGAAGAGCTTTTCCACGGTGTAAACTCTCCCGCGCATAATTTGTTTGCCTTCCGCGCCCCAAGGCTCTCCGAGGAAAAGTACGTCCTCATATTAGAGTAGATATATTTCAAAAGCAACTCCGTCTATATCAAAGATCGAGAATCAGTGTATATACATATGCGGAGCTTTAATCAGCGCATCCGAGAGCGAGCGAGCTACTGCCGGATTATTAAATCTCCAGCCATCCTACACCGCCACACGTACAAACCAAGGATCATATATACGTGTATGTAGCCTTAAGTAAGCGCACCCCTTTGAGCACTCTGAAACATTTATGAGATTCGCGTATGGATTTTCGATTAGCCTCTCTTCCGCTCTGTATATACCTATATATATATAGCCAAGAGAGATTCGACAGGTGTATTGTATGTACAGGCTACTACTGTCAGTCAGAGTCAAGTCGAGATGCTTTTCCAGCTGATGTAGAGCAGAAATTTAGTTCTCTATATTTAAAACGAGAATTTTAATGAGCTGAATGCTGTGCAAGCAAGCGAACGTTTAATTAAAATTTAAAAAATTAACTGTGTATACAAAGTTTGTTCTCGCAAACGACGACGGGGTGGGTA
Source organism: Cecidostiba fungosa (assembly GCA_900474305.1). NCBI lineage: Eukaryota > Metazoa > Arthropoda > Insecta > Hymenoptera > Pteromalidae > Cecidostiba > Cecidostiba fungosa. Next base: position 94,608 of record UCOJ01000455.1, on the reverse strand, counting down.
ACTATTAAAATCCCGGCTGCAGCGGCAATAAAAACAATCTAATCCCGAAAGCACGACAACGCGCAATTCCCCCACGTAATTCCGGCTTCATGTATCTCCACCTACGGTCTGATGGCGCTTTTAGTTAGTTTTCCCGAGCTCCACCTGTGCTGCAGCTCTCTCTCTCTCTCTCTCAGCTATATATACGTGTGTTATATATGTATAGGAAGAAAGAAGAAATCGATTCGAGAGATAATCTTTACGAATTGCAGCCTCTCGTTGAAGAGATAAAGCTAGTGATGTATTGGAATTCCTGCTGCAGTATTGTATGAAATAAAAAGTCAACGCTCGTATCTATAAGTATAATATACTTATATATAGTAGCTCTAATCGCATTTCGCAGAGGCAGTTAGGAATAATCCGCTAAAACGATAGGTTAATCCGATAAATAAATTTGACTCCAAGGGACGACGAAGTTTATACACAAAGAATAACCAAAAGATTATATAACTTTCTGACCCTCATCTACACGAACTTTCCTGATGACATAATTTCCACACGCACTCGCTTTATTCCTTCTCTCGCCGCACTACAACTTTCCTCTATACTCCTCGGGAATTTAAGCGCGATATTTAATTCCCTTCATTTCCAGCCGGAAATAAATTTTCCCCGCTGCAAGGTGCCTTCACACACAATGCAAAACTGAAAATTCATTCGCTTATTCCCGAGAGCTGTAAGTATAAAGCAATTTCTGTGTCCTGGCGCGGATAAAAAAATAAGAATCGTAGGTAATTGCAGTCGAGCGACGATAAAATGAATAAAGCGTAATGAGAGAGAGAGAGAGTCCGCATCTCCTCCTCTCGGGGGAAAAGTCATTTCTTTCGAATGAAAAAAGAGAAGAAAGAGAGCCGCTCAATCTCGGTTAAGCGACTCTGGATTTTCGTACGTCGTGCCCCGGAAGTGATAGGGGAGTGCTGTAGTATAGCAGAAAATCCCCTTCCGAACGACCTGTGTCCCAGGCTTATATATATATATATATATACTTTCTTTCCTATATATATTTACGGAGGAAATGAGACGCGCGCGCGCCGAGAGCGTTATTGTTTAACCCACTAAGATAACGAGTTTCGCGCGCGCGCGCGCGCAGTTTTCTGTTTGCTCGACGGCTTACGCGCGTCTGTATATATATGTGAACGAGATCGAGAGATTCTTTTTTATCTATATATGATTGCTCGTCTCGGATAATTTGAGAGGCGAATTTTAGCGTATATTTTGGCTTTTCATTATATTTTCCATCTCGATGAGATTACTCAAAGGATTTGCTTGAGTTTTTACTTTGCGCGCGCGATGCGATAAGAAGATTACAAGGTTTTAATGGATTTTTAATTGTTCATTGATCGATATATTAACGAGTATTGTCATATCTCTCTCGCTGCGCGTTTTGTATAATTGATCGCTCCCTCTCGATATATCGGCTGAAATAATATCTGTCGCGTGTGCGTTAATGGATTTATTGTATAAGCCGATTGTAAAATATTGTTCATACTACAGAGTGAGTGGTTTGACGTATGAATTGAATTAAAAGTATAATATAGGATGATTTTATGAATAAAACATCGCAGCGGGTATAATATGACGAAAAGTGGATATAAAGCCCCCCCTAAGACAGAGCGCTTTCGCGTTATATTAAAGCGATAAATCATCTCCGTCTTATTTTTCACTCGAGCTGCTTTAAAGTATACGCAAAGAAGTGTGTTATAATCGATCGTACACACACACACAGCTTTTACGTCGATAATTTCGATCAAGATTCAAACGAATACTTTTTCTTTCCTCATCATTATCGTGTGTGCTGTATCGATTCAAGGCTTTGCTTCACCTAATTTTTTTCCCCGACTCGGAAAATAGCATACACAAAAGAGAGAGAACACGGCGCCCTTCCAATGTGTATATATTCCCCCGTGAAAGCTCGCGATCGACCCGGACTCTCCCTTTTTGATGTCGTCGACGTCGTCGTCGCGCGCGCGCAAGCTTCTCCTCCTGTATTATATATATACCTATATATACACTTATACAGTAGCTTTCTCTCAAAGTCGATGCATTCTTTTGTAGGGGGTGTGTGTTTCCTTTATAAGCTCACGAGAGAGAGAAAGAGCGGGTCACTTGGTTTTTGATCGAATTTGTAATTTAATAAGCTTTTATAGCCTCCTGAGAGGGGAGGATCGTATAGTGGTATAGCTTGCTCGCGAGCTCGATGTTAATTAAATATAAGTAGTTTTGCTTCGGGAGGCTAATTACTCATTTTAATTTTCTCTATACGTGTCGCGAGAAATTCATTAATATTCCGAGAGCTTTGCGCAGGTGTAGCAGTTACTACTACTACTATTCATCTTCTTCTTTTTTTTTTCTTATTTTTTTGTTGTAATGTGATTAACGCAGAGTAATAAGTTTTCTACATTAAATATTTTACGCGATTCCGGGAAAATATAGAGGTTTGTAATAAGCGGCAATTCAATTACTCGCCGCCGCGGCTTTTAAGGCTATTAAAATTGTATTTGTAAAATTAAGCGCGTATAGTCGGGAGGGAAAAAAGCATCAGCCGTTTATATATAAATTTCAATATAACACAGCGTGTATTATAAGTAAAAAGCTTGTATATACCAGAGGGATTAAAGAGCCAATCAAACTTTTATTATATTCTCCTGCTCTTAATTAACGCTTTCGTCTCGTTCCCTCTTATGACCCGTCGCTATACTTATAGCAAAAAATATCCGGACATCACAATAAAAGAAGTAGATACTCAGAAAGACGAGGAATGCAGTTTAATTAAATTTTTCGAATTCTCCCCCAAGATCGCTCGATATATTAAGTATTATATTTTTCTCGCAAAATAATTCTCTAACAATCGTGCAAAAATTCAAGCCACCTAATTGCGAAAGAAAAGTCTTATCTCTCCCTCCGACACATCACATCTCTCTCTCTCAGCACAAGGTCCCAAACATACACACATAAGAAAAATTCAGAGCGGCATCTCTCGATCTGCTTCCCTCGCGCGCGTATCTCAGCCGCAGCTTACATGCATAGCACAGCGCGTCAGCCCCGACGGAGATAACGCGAAATTTATAGAAGTTGCGTTAGCTTCTGCTCCGCTTCTCGCGATGTCCCAGTTGGCGCGAACTGGTGCTGCTTCTGCTATACATATATACATATACAGGCAGGGTAAACAGCAGCAGTGTATACCTATATGTATATGTGTTGGTGGAGAGCTGTATGGTAGTAGGGATAAGAAAAAGGCGTGATCGAGCTGGCCGATATCGGGCAATCGGTCCATCTATACTATACGACGACCCAGAATAGAACACAGTTTGCACAAAGAGGAGAGATGCTTTTCTTCTCGAGTTTTAATTGACCCTCGATTTTCAGATATTTTCGATCTCGTTTTTTGTGCAAGATTTAAAGGGAGGTTTTTTTGCAGTCGAGAGGAATTCATTTGTAATCGTTAGTTCTTCTGCTGTTTTCTTTATTTAAACGTACTATTTTTGGTTGATAAATCAATGAAAGATATAAGACAGATTCAAACGTGTAAAAATTCTCTCGATAACCATGATGTAAGAAAATCCGCGGTGAATGTGTAAAATGACTTCGATATAACTACTTATTGTATAATTCTATATATTCTCCGTACAATCAAGCAGGATTTCCAACTTCGGTGATATGAATAATATATGTTTCCAAATTCACGCTGAATTGAACACTCATCAAAATTAATAATATTTCACTACATAATACATCGCGAAATTGCATCAAAAACATTCCCAATAACGTTCCGCACAATCAACCCCAATAAACGTGCCAACAACGTAACCCTTCAACAGACACTACAAAGTATATACCTATATATAACATCAGCGCAGCGGCGATCCAGGGCGTCAATTAGAAAGCATCGTCAGTATTATACATATATAGAAGGGGGTGGCAGTTCGCCTTCTGAAATATCATCCGTCGCGTTGCAGTAGGTAAATTAGAAGCCAGCTCGAGACCAATAGCTACAGCAGTAGCTACTTCGACTTGCTCTCGCAGGAAGTTAAGCGTCGAGAGCTATATATGCGCAGACAAAGTTACAGAAGCGCCGTTTACCCATTGCGCACGTGTATAAGCGTTGACGAGGCAACTTCTGTATATGCAAATAATATGAATTGCATCGGGGCTTCGTGTATATATGTATATATAGCTCTTTCTCTGTGTGTGTGGGAGTTACACACACTTTTATTGCCGCTAGAAACTGCAAATAATATTGTGCAGCTCTCGTCGCCTTTTTATAACCCGTGTTATGCAAATTTCACGTGGCGCATTTTGTTTGCCGCACGAGAGCCTCTCGAGATTCACTCTCTTGTTGAGTGAGAGAGAGCGAACTTTTTTGCGAGAGCTTTTTTTTACTCTCTTTGATATGTACGCGATGTGGGATTTATGAGGAGCTTTCTGTAGTAGTTTAATTTTCGTCCCTGACACCTCGGATTCATCGATCGGATTCAGGATAACCGAGTTATGTAGGAGTATCGACGCGGCTAATCTTTCGCTAGAGTTACTTAGTTTACGGACTCGATATTTCACTTCAAAAGTGTCAGTCAATAACAATGTATGTGACTAACGACGTATAAGTCCGCTTTTTAGGATTTGTTTTCGGGATAACTAGTCTATTTTAAAATTGCAATACGATGGTGTGGATCCTGAAGGAATTTGTTTTGTTGATTTTAGTAAATAATTGTCAACGTTAAATTCAGAGTACCAAAAGTATTATTGTTATGCCTCGAAATCTGAATTTAATATGAACTTCATGGGAATAGGAATGAAAAACCTTCTTGACCAAAAAAAACGAATTAATCAATCAGATTTATAAATAAAGTAGAGATCCATGCTTTCGTTTTCCTCAAAAAGTAAAACTTATATATATCTCTTCTCACCTCAAAGCCACACAAACCCGCAGTAACCCAACACCAGCAAACAATTGCTAAATCGCACTTATACACGCGTATATCTCAGCAGCAAACATTATACGTATAACCAAGACAACTATCGCTTTCATTGCAGACATCCGATACAGCTATGTGGTCGACCAGCAGCCGATCGGCCGGCTGCTGTTCCGGCAATACTGCCAGGACAAGAAGCCGGCCTATCACCGCTACAACCTCTTCCTGGACGCGATCGAGAAGTACGAGGTCGAGATGGACGAGAACAGGACGGAGATGGCCAAGTTACTCTTCGAGCAGTATCTCAAGCGCGAAGGTTCCGAGGTCATCGACATCCTCAACGACTCGCTCATAACCCAGTGCGAAGAGCGACTCGGCAGTGCCGGAAAGGAGATCTTCGTCGAGATCGCCCAGACCGTCAAGAACTTTCTCGCCGGGGAACCCTTCGCTGCTTTTCTCACTACCTTCTACTTCTACAGGTAGACATTTTATTTATGAGATACGTATTATGCAACTCTGGAAAGTGATATCGAACACGAACGTTTAATATTCGTCTGTGTCGAGAATAGCATTAAGAGAGAAAAAAAAAAATGTCGCTTACGCATGTATAAGCAGACGGCGACGGCGACAATTATAAATGAATCTTGGTGTCTTTTTAGCGGATCGAGATAAAAAGCGGTGTTTGAATATTTTAAAACAAATTATAATTCGTCGTAGGTATCTACAGTGGAAGTGGCTCGAAGCTCAGCCCATCACGTACAAGACTTTCCGGATGTATCGTGTCCTCGGCAAGGGCGGATTCGGCGAGGTCTGCGCCTGTCAGGTTCGGGCAACCGGTAAGATGTACGCCTGCAAGAAGCTGGAGAAGAAGCGCATAAAGAAACGCAAAGGCGAAGCTATGGTACTCATCGAGAAGAACATCCTGCAGAAGATCAACTCCAAGTTTGTTGTGTCACTGGCCTATGCCTACGAGACCAAGGACGCGCTTTGTCTTGTGTTGACTATCATGAACGGGGGTGACCTCAAGTTCCATATATACAACATGGGTGGCGAGCCTGGATTCGACATCAATAGGGCCAGGTATGTATGAGTTGAATTATTCAGGGCAAAAAGGACTTTGTATTAGTTATTAATATTAATGCAAGAACTTTCGGGAATTAATTTGTGAGCGGCACTCTATTATTGAACGCCTTGAGTTCCTCGTTAGGTAAAGTATAATTAATTAATTTTCGATTCGCCAAGTCCTGATTAAATTGAAGCATGAATAATACTTATGAAATTTGAAAATGCCAATTTTATCAAAATTTGCTATAGAAGTAAATAAAGTGTTATCACCTTTCACACGGAGAGCCAAAATAATTTTTAGATAGTAGTTAAACATGTAAAATGATAAGGCTACCGGTAGGTTTCTGTATATTTATTAATTAATATAGACGCGTTTACTCGTCGGCGTTCGAACAGACAGTAGCCACTGTACACTTCAAATCAGAGGTCAACGCCCTTATATACAGTATGGTCCTATACAGTGTAATCTATAACTACTTTTGTCATAATATCCCGCAAACTTGTGAAATTATAATTGACGTTAAAAGAAATTTCATATACCTAATTCGAATACAAGGACTGCTCAATAATAGAGGTTGTCCAATAACAGGCTAAGCTAGAGCTCTACGCGTAATTATTTTATAAGGTCGGACTTTTAATTAAATGCTCCTGTCGATACACTATTCTTGATGAAATTCTCTAGTCGCAATGGAATTATTTTTTCGACAAGCTGAACTGCTGTCACAACTTCTCCCCTACTTTCGCATTTGATTATATAGTTGAACAACAACAGCCTCGCGATACGATTCAAATATTTTATTAAATATAACGTAACGTTGCAGGTTCTACGCAGCAGAGGTGGTCTGCGGGCTCGAACACTTGCATTTGCAGGGCATTGTCTATCGAGACTGCAAGCCAGAAAATATCCTGCTAGACGACCACGGCCACGTGCGCATCTCGGACTTAGGTCTTGCGGTGGAGATCACAGAGGGCGACATGGTGCGAGGCAGGGTCGGCACCGTGGGATATATGGCACCCGAGGTCATCGACAACGAGAAGTACACCTTCTCGCCGGACTGGTTCAGCTTCGGTTGTTTACTCTATGAGATGATAGAAGGCCAGGCGCCGTTCCGCGCGCGCAAGGAGAAGGTCAAGCGCGACGAGGTCGACAGGCGGGTCAAAGAGGACCAGGAGAAATACTCGCACAAGTTCACCGAGGAGGCCAAGAGCTTGTGTCAGCAGCTGCTCAAAAAGAGCCCGAAGAGCCGGCTGGGCTGCAAGTGCGGTAGACACGGTGCCAAGGAGGTGAAGCTGCACAATTTCTTCCAGTGCCTCAACTGGAAGAGGGTTGAGGCGGGCATGTGGGAGCCGCCCTTCATCCCCGATGTGAGTTTTTTTTTATATATTAAAGCTCTCGGGTGGACGAAAAAGTTTTATCTGCTCCGAGGGATTTCAAAGGCCGTCGTCGTCGTTTTCGAGAGTGAATTTTCCGCTCGCGCTCGTGTGTATTGTAGAATCCAATTTATACGTGGCCCGCAGCGCTTTTCCTCAATTGTTTCCGCACGAGAATCGCTTTTAATACGACTTCTTTTTGTCGCAATTGCATTTATTTCAGGGCTTTCATACGTGGGCTGAGAACAAAAAGTCGCGCTACGTGTGTGCGTTTGTCCCCGGAGTCGATATTCACTTTATTCACGAGCGCGCGCCCGAGAGAGAGAGAGAGAAAAGACCGAATCATCACGTGCAGTGTGCGCGATATAAAACTGTGTGTGTCTGTATAGATTGAGTTATGCTATTAATCTTTTTTTCAATTTACCTAGCCGCACGCGGTCTACGCCAAGGATGTCCTGGATATCGAGCAATTTTCCACTGTGAAGGGCGTCAATTTGGACGCGACGGATGACACGTTCTACAGCAAATTCAATACCGGAAGCGTGTCCATTCCTTGGCAGACTGAAGTGAGTATATAGCCGCATCGCAACAACAGTTGACGTGCCGTATAAAGCTAATATTGAAGATTCAAGCAAATTGATATTTCGCAGATTTTTCTATCTGGCCGCGAATGGAAACTTATTCAAATCTCATTTCCTCGTCTCTTTTTTCTTTAATAACAGCAGAATCGACTTTTTCTCATCCGTCTATTAGATACGCAGAGCGCACTGCAATTTTCGCTTTTTCCGTTTCAGATGATAGAGACCGAGTGCTTCAAGGAGCTCAACGTGCTTGGGCCGAACAATACACCCACCCCGGATCTGATGATAAACCATCCGCCGCCCAACAATGAGAACAGAGGCTGCTTCCCCTTCCGCAGAAAGGTACACACGCACATACACACACAACCACAGTAGCCGACGAGTATCTTTAAAAGGAAAAACCGCGCGCTCGTCACGAGCTGAATTTCTCTTTCCGTTCGCGTTTCGTTATCTGCGGTTTGCTGCTGCTGCTGCTGCTGTTGCAGTTGGCTTTTTTCCGCAATCCGTGTACGCCCCGCTTCGACACTTTTTCATTGTCGCTCGTCGCTTTTCGCCCAGATATACGCCTCAATATCGGCGCCAGCAGGCCGGATAAAAAATTTCGCCTCGTCTGCGCGAAGCTAGACTCTTTGTTTGCACTCGCCGATGCAACAATTTTCGATTGCGCTCTCGAATAATAACCTGCTGTGCAAGGTTCACGAGAGAAGAGATAAATCTAGGATTTACGGACGCGCACTGTCGATCGATGAGATTGATTTATACCGCTATTGGGACTTTATCTTTATTGAGGCTTAAGTCTCTATTAGATTAATTAATTGCGTGAATGAGTTACATAGCCGATAAGATTACGTGTTTTGTTTATCTGATTGACTCAAGAACGCGGCATCGTGTTTATCTAGGAAAGGATAAGCAAGCAAAATACAGCGAATAACGACAATTTTCAATCCACAGAAGAAGCAGAGCGCACGTACCCGAGAGATTCCACTGTCAGAGTGCCATTTGTTAGAACTATCGCAAAGCCAAAGCTCGGAGATGCCAGCCAGCTGATCCAGGATGAATTCCGCGAACGGCAACGCAACGACCGAGTCTACCGCACCGCTCTGCGCAAGCGGTGGCGACGGCTGCTGCTATCTGCGCCGCCGCTTTGTCTGGAACAAGACCTCGGAGAAGGTTAACAAGCCGGCGGACGATGAGTGCAATGGCGCCCACTGCGTCGCCTGAACGGGGGATATACTGAAGCAAAAAAAGGATGATGAGCGAGAGGCCAGGAACATTGTTCATTCCGCCGCGTCGAGACACTTTTACATACTACTGATTTTGGCGTTTCGGATGAATAGTATTTATTCGAACCGGTATAGACGATATTTGTTAGCATTAAATGCGAATGATGATGAATTCGGAAGTACATTGGATTGTGTAGAGATATGGATTTGAATCGGGCGATCGTTTCTTCTGGCACATATTTGTTTTGGGAGAACGTCGCGCGCGTTCTTTTTCTTATTCGTGTTATATTTTTGTATTATCCGTAACGTTCTTTTTTTTTTATCGCGAACGAAGAATCAAAGGTCTGAGCACAAAATAGTCATGCTAGAGATGTATAAAAGATCCGATGCTTTTTTAGAGGCGAGATTTTGCGGGGGGTTCGTTTGGAGGAACAAGAGATACTGCGCCGAGATGTAGAAAGTAAGGACAACGTGTACCTATATGATCTTTACTTGCATACGCTTAGATAGGATTAAGACTCGCGAATTTGTTAGGAGTATCGCGATTCTATATAGGGAGATAACACTTGATTTGGTGTACGTTCTCAGCGTCTGGGCGAGACACTTTTTTTACTGAAAAGGGATTATGTAGAGATTGATTAAATGAAAATTAGAAGAGATATTATTTCTGCGATCTGATGCGAGATTATTATTAAAATGAAAAATTAGGATAAAAAATTTACGAACAAATTGCTCTCGTCCCGAGCGAGAGAGATTGCTTTAGTCAAAAAATTTTTAACAGGAAACCTATGTTCTTGTTATAATAATTAAACAAAGGAGTCCTTGAACAAAGGAATACTTACCGTCGATGCATTGAGAACGATTATCGAGGTCAATACGCGCGCCTCTTGTAATGAAAAAAAAATTGCTGTCGTTGCTGTTCTTTTTGAATTATATATCGTTCGAAAGTTTCCATTTTATACATATATGCAATGTATAGGACATGCACGAATAATTTTGTGAAATTCTTCAGTGCAATACTAATAACTGTTTATACTTTAAGCTAAGAACAAAAGTAATGAGATTATTTTACGTACGTATTTTTATCGCTATTTTACTGCTATTCAACGACGTCGTATTATCGGCAAAATATAAGCATTTTTTAAATTTACTCTTATATAAGAAGAAGAATGAGGATCTTAATGAAATTGTCAAAAGAGAAAGGAAGTAACTTTAAAAGCAAAATAAAGAACACAGACGACAAGAGATATAGGGTGTATTTGCAACCTCCCTGTGACTAAAGTTAGTTTACCGTTGTAAATCGCGGACTGAGTTTTTCAGCAAGTCAAGGAAAGAATTATTATTCGCTGGTTTGCAGAAAAATTCCATTGAATTCGGAGTATCAGTCAAAAATCTAGCAGTTTATTGTCCATGCATTCATAGAAATTTTTTGTATTCCAAGCACGCAAAAAGCACAAAACGGAAATCCGATTATATTCAAATGTGCGTCGAAACTTTTTCTAAGTGTATATCCAGCATTTACAAATGAAAGAATAGTTTTAAAAAGCCGCACCCGTCCGTTCAAGAAACACAAAAACTCGGCGATTTTTCGCAAACTACGCGATTTTACACAGTGACGAGAAGTCGAAAGGGAAATCTAGGCCAGGCGGACAGAAATCAGGAGCACAAATCTTATTGTTTCGGCGCCTGGCAGAAATCGTATTAAAATTACAGTGTACATGTACATGCGACTGCAGACATAGTCATTTGACGAACAAATTAAATTGCCAGATTTTAAGAAGGGATGAATCACGAAAATACAAGAAAAGGGAAAGCGAATTACGCGTGTCGCGTTTGTAATGGAGAAAGGTCTCCTCGTTCTCGTCTTATTTTGTATATGAATATATCTGATAGTTAAGTATGACTTGTACACGATAAAATGTGTGTTCATTTTAATCTTATATCCGTGTAATATGCTGGTTCCCTTATTTCTGTAATCGTTTCACGGGGAGAAAGATATGACGACGCTCCAGCAGTCGTAAAGAGGTTTATGCACACGATCTTCCTGCGTTCGTGATTTAAATTCCAGTCTTCGATTAAATAAGTAATAATGGAAAACAACACATTTAACTAATGCCGTTTTGTCTAGAAATCGATGGTAACTAGTAAAGTCAATGCAGTAAAAGTAATATATAACAAATATATAAATATATATACATATTCAGATGCTTTTCATAATTTTTTTTAAAACATTTTCTATTTTTTAACGGTTTTATACGAATGTAAGTAAAAAATGTGTTCCATTTTACTCAAATAAATCTATCTTCCATAAAAACAAAGTAAACATATTTTTTAATTATCTTTTAAAGTTAGAAAGAGCGAATATCCTTATCGATTGCAATCGACAGCTCTGTCTATTTTGAACGTAAATTATCAAAATTGAATCAATAACACTGCCTTCAATTTGGATTTGTTATGATTGTGGAAGTTCCGTTGTTCATAGCTTTTGACAATTGCACAAAATGTATTCTTCCTCCTTTCAATGTTTTCACTTGTAATACTGAATATTGTCAAAGCCTATCATCAAATGTGTAGCTCTTTCAACTATAAAATCCACTTTGCTCGATGATTCAAATGCTGAATTGAATTTAATAACCGACGTTTTCGATACTGTTCAAAGAGCACTTAAAAATGAGAAACATTCGACAGTACACGTATAAATCGAATTAATTTTTCGGCATATAACGGAGCTGCGACAATCCCAGGAAGCTGTCATTTCCAATACCTCTTGTAATGTAGTCGTTCTGTGCAAAAGTAAGCGCGGTATCTATTGTACATTATCATAATCGGAGCGAGAGATGAAAGAGAGCGAGAAAAAGTGAAAAAAAATATGAGATAAAACTGATCTTTGTACACAAAGCCTGTTCTTCCACGAAAAAACGCGAGTGTGAGTGAGTGAGCGAGAGAAGAAACGCAAGCAAAAGGTCCCTCGTGCGAGGTGCGACTTACCGAATCTCATTAAATAAAAAAGAATCTGCGTAAACGAATAGACGTTCTCCTCCATTTGTTAGCGTAAATCAACAGGTGCGTAACATTCATTTACGTAAAGCGCGTACGACAATATTTTCTTTCTATAATAGATCTATATGTCTCTTTACCGTTTACTGTTAGGATTGCGTTTTACTTTTTTGTTTTTATAAGTATAAAAAGTCTGACTGCGAGATGCAATATTTTCGCGAAAATGTAAATCCGTCGCACAAAGTTAAAATGTTCAACTTGTTTGATTTGTTTTTTTTTCTGACTATATTCTATAATGAACTATAAATGTATTGATAAACAAATTTGGTTTTACCAAGAAAAGATTACCGAGATAAACGCTTTGTTTGGTAGCGTTTAATCTATTGGCTCGTCGTTTTATTTTGATCGCATTGATTTTTCGATACTTTGTAGGACTAAAGAAATATTTGTCTAGGTGTAATATAATTCGATGGTAAATATTTTCTTTTATACTCGAGGATTAAACATCTTTTTCTAAGATCAAGAGTATACACATCTGTTAGCTTATAATAGAGGGAAACTTAAAAAAATAACGCTGCAAAAGAATTGTTTTTGCAAAGATTTAAAGACGTCGCGATTCAAGAAACGGCATGTCTAAGTACTTTGTAAACAACATTCCTTTATCAATTCACAAAGATCCATTATTTCCGTCTTTATTTAATAAGTGTAGAGCTTTGTTCTACAATAATGAATTTTTAATCAGTCACTAAAATCTAAATACTTATAATTAAGTAATCAATTTAATATTTTTGCCTGTTATGATTTATACGTTAAAGTACGTTGTTATTTTTAAAGTATTTAGAAGTGTCGAATTCTGGGAAAGGCTCAATCTGTACCATTCCACTTTGGTGTCCATCCGTGCGCTAAATGCCAACGTATGAATGAGTTATAAATGCGAGAGTAAGTTTTCAAAAAATCATGTTTTTCTTCTTATTTGTTTTATCTTAAAACTAACAGTGTTAATACAAGTAGAGAGCGAGCGAGAGAAAACGAGGAAGCGTGAAAGCGGCGCATAGTATTATAATTGATAACGTGCGATTTTAATAAAAGACGAAAATGAAACTGCTTGAGAAATAAATAAAGTGAATTGAAATGAAATACATCTGTAGATAAAGCGTTGATTCTATATTCCTAAAACAGACTTTACCAACGTTTACTATACATTGGCGTCATTATCACGAAGAGAATGAATGACGCCTGAGATGTGTAAATGCAAGACGCGATTCGAGTTGGTAAGAGAAGTGTTTTTAAGGTGATACATTCACGGCAATACCAGCATTTGAAATGAATAAGTTTAATCAATTTTTAGATAAATGCACTAAAAACATTTGTATATACATGGATTAAAGTACGATAAGGGCCGTCTTTCGGTCTGATCTGCGATCTTATTACTGCGACGTCAATGTATTGTTTTTTCTAATTTTTATCTATGTTTCCATAATCTGTCAATTGTCTTATCAGATAATTTTCTTTATATAAATTCTTATTGTGAAAATGAATAATTACGTGTCAATAAATTTAAACTTATAAGAAAATCAATTACCAAAACATAAGAGTCGTTAATAATTTACAATTACTATCAAACGTAAAAATTGGTACCTTTCAATTTAAAGCCGCTGCTGTCTGCAAGAGATTCACGATAGTTAATATATGTCACCACCTTCCTCACCCTGATCACAATACTTTCGTAAACCGATACCAAAGAAAAAAATAAAAATGATTTTGGTTTATTAACTTGTTAATCTAAGTGGAACAGGTATTCGAATGATTGACTTGACGCATATATACATATTGTCACAGTTCTTTTATTCACTTGTAATTCTCTTCCAATTGTATATGCAGATCCTAAGCTACTGTAGTCACGTAGGTTCGCATCTTCTTTTCACTAGCTTCGACATACTGAATTTATTACGTCGACGTTTTACAATTTTATACACACTGAATGTACAGATCGGCAATTCAGGAATTTTTTAGGGTAATCACGTGTATAGAAAAATCATCGTTCAATTCTTTAATGGAATAAAATAGTTTTAATCGAGTCCCATTTACAATTTTTGGATATAGATATCTACGTGCTTAGAATGTCTGTTAGGATATGATTTTTGTAGTAATTAGAAGGTATACAAAAGTTTATTCTTCCCAGGTCTCACTTTTGATCGTAAGTTGCGGACTTTTTAGTATAGCTAAATTTTCATAGTTTTGATAAAGCAATTCTTCGTTGCCTATAAAGATCTTAATAGTAACAAAATCACATACTTGAGAATTAATAAACTTATTTTAGCTATGAGTAAAATGTGATTCGATTAAAAGTTCGATTCCCCATCCATTAGACACATAATTGTAATGATTTTCAAAAATCGTTGATTCTCCACACAACTCACAATAATTCTATATAATGATCAGTCAAAGCCTTATTGTCTTTGAGTTTCAGAAATGGCTCGTTTCGCATACATATAAGATACATACAAGAAATAAAGCCTTTCAATTAATAATTTTTTTTTTTATAAAAAAAATATCTAAACCCCAAGCATTCTTTGCAACGCGTTTCGCTGATTATTATTGCCATTAAAATCATTGTTAAATAAATACGAGGGAAGTTCTTGATAATTCAGTCTATTGTTTTGTCGTGATGTAAAAATGTAAACTAACGTTTTTAAACAATCGAATATAAGTAAGCGGTGCGATTTCGGAACAAAAGCGTATTTCGTCGAACATTTGAATACATATGTATAAGTTTGGATGTTTCACTTGGTCCGATAGAAAATTTTTTCGTTCGGGATATGTTCCACCAAAAAAGTTGGTTTTCACAATCTACTGTCGCTTTGCTACTCTGATATACTTTCTGTGTTCGCTTGTGTTCGCAGTGAAATACAGACGGGTTCTGATAATACATTATAGTTTTGCACTTGTCGCGTACAATGTGTTACATTTTAGAAAGTATCTGTTTTCTAAATTTTTAGATTGGCAATAGTAAATATGTATTCTTTAATCAAGGCATAGTCGAATCTGATCGAAAACTAATAAGATTTTCTTGCGTTTTCGTACAAGTGATTCCTAAGCTCAAGAAAACGTTAAAAACTTTATGATTTAAAGTGTAATTATAAAAAGAATATAATTATTGTTCAACTTAGCGCTAACTTTATAACGCATACTAAAATATACTGCTACATACTAAAACTCTTCTGATTGTAAGTCTAAAAATGAATTCTAATAAATTTACGAAAGTCAATAAGGACTAATTATAGAAATCATACATATATCAACAATGATCCTTGACCACTTTGATATTACATATTTCAAATGTACGATTGTAAAACGGTCGTCTTTACGTAAAATCAAAGTGGAATCGATTACGCCTTTTCAATAGGATATTAATAAAAAAAAATGAGTAAAAATCAAATGCTCATAATTGATTAAAATACGTCGATCGGTTCTGTGCAATAAACGTTAAATAATATAACATCGGATGATGAAAAGTTGCTTGCTTCCTCTCGACAATCTCTAGTATAGTATATATGTACAAATGCATTTTTCTTAAAACATTATAGTCGGAATGTTCTCAGCTCCAGCTATTAGTAACATACAATATAACAATTACAGTATAATAAATTATGCGACGTTCCTGCGCACAAAGCAAGCATTTATATATATAATATATATAGTACGATTATTAGAACCATATTTTTAGTAAATTGTTCACGTTTCTCATCTTCTTTCGCGAATGAACTCAATAAGATTTATTGTACAGTTTGAGAAAATGGCAGTAGTCGAAAATTTCGTTCGGTCAAGCATAACTCTTTTGTGTTATTGACAAGCAATTTAAGGCGAGCAACTATTTAAGTGTAATATTGTTCTGAATTTTTGATAAAAAAGCCCACATTGAAAGCGCGTTAAAGAAACCGTAATGAGCAATTTATGCGCATGCAATACATTATTTCTGCATTTGATATATTGATAAAATCATTCAATGTTACTCAGTTCGTTGAAAGTCTTGCCAATTCGGATCACTTGTAATTTTTCCTCAAATTCGGTATGATCACGTAAGAAATTTGATATGATTGTAGTTTTGGGTTAGACTGAAAGAGTTGCAAAAAATTATCAAGTGATCGCGATATTGAACGCTTCCTTTATCACTGAAATACTAATTTTATTCAATATATATATATAGAAATCACTAATTTCCCTTCTAAGAAATTCAAATGTTTCCAGTCGAAAATTAATAGAACTGCGCGAGTCGTCACTTCTTCCTAAATTCCGCTAGTCCGACAATAAACAGATATTAATCGGAGCCAGTAACGCACAAACAGGTGAAGAGCAACAATATCATAAAGCGATCGATCGTCGCAGAAAAATAGAGGATTCGTCGAGGCGACAAATTTCTCTGCTGGAATCATATCTACCATTAGAATATTCAAGTGATAACAGTTTCAAAAATTAGTCACTGTAAAATGCTAATAACAAGTTCGCTTCCACCACAGAAATTTGCCACCTCAATCGCACGAAGACCATTTATATATCGCTTGGACATATTATATTATTCGACTGTATCGAGTTATTGTCGCGTACACTTTTTGCTCTTTTCACATTTATATTAGTGCTTGCATTTATCAAGCAATAATGCTCACAGGAAAATATTTCGTCTCGAGCCAACAAGAGTAAAAAGTGTATGCGTGGCTCGATAAACACACATTTGATAAAATTGTTTATAGCTTATGTGTTTCTTTATATTAACAACAAGCTGTCAAACGTGATTTTCAAAAATATTCTACTACGCTTCATAATATTTCTTCTTTTCATCCTACGGACCGACACGAGATGTCCTCTTTCAATCGATGGCTGACAGTTGACGTCGGACGTTCATTAGCTTTTATAATTTTCTCGTTTATCGGTTTTGTCTCTCGTTTCGGCTGTTGCGCGTATCATATTTTTATATAAGAATATTGGCTGCTTGCGCGTCGATGCATCTCTCGCCTCTTCTTCTCTCATAGGCCGCTTAAATCTTCGCAGGCTTCGGTTTGCCCACAACCAGGATTATCTTCTGCAGAAACTTCGTGAAACTTACTGCAAAGAAAAATTTTCAATTAATACTTTTACTGGCGCTGGTAATTTTACAAAGGCTACGTATATCATAATATAAACTGTTAGAATAATGTAGTTTCAAACTATTGGGTTAGTTTATATATAATTGAACTTTAAAGTTAAACGAAGAATCGCAGTTAATAATTTGTAAACTGGCTTTAGATACTTTGTATACTAAAATCATTACAGTCCTGAAATGTTCTAAAGTATTATCGTGCCTCTGCCTCATCACCCTATAATAAATTATGTAATTTCCACTAAGACACATTTCCTTCTTCATAAAGTTGAAAGAAAATAAGGTGTCTGTTGTTATCAGTGTAGTGGTGCTAGTGTTAAATGCATCATGCAAACCAAAAGACGAATGATGAGAATTTCTAAATCATAATTAATGCTAAACTTATAAGTAGATCGTGTGACGCGATTTACGACAGTGATCGTGCACATATACTGCTTTTTAAATCAGAGTCATACCTGATACATCGTAAATGGATTAATAATAATAATAATCTTTACTGAGATATAAAATTAAAATAAGAGGTATAAAAGTGCATGCTTGACATGAAAGAGTAATATTTGTATAGTGTGTTTTTGAACCTGTGTCTTATTCGGTCCGACGACTACCATCATCTTCTGCAAAGTTTGGGTAACGGCGCCTGTAGGAATAAACAAGTTAAGAAAATGGGACAAAACACAAAAGCACACAAAAAAAATCTCATTGTTTCCTGTTTGTCGATTCGTTTCTGGCAATCCGTTAGTATAATTCGAATGTTCATCAGTCGTCGACTCAACTTACCGACAGTTTTCTGGAAGAACTTGGGCTTGTTTTTCCAAGCGATGAAGGCAAAGTAGACAGGTACTGAAGAGAGAATCATCAGACATCCATAGCCTACGAGAATAACGAAATATCGATTTAGTAACATTGCCAAAAGAAACTTGCAAATGTTTTATATTGAATACTCACCTGTTTCCTTTGGACTGGCGTACATCGGCACGAGAGTGACGAAGAGCGTGCAGATGATGTAGACGATAGGGAAGGCAAGATTAACCTTGATGGGCCTAGGTAAGTTCGGTTGAGCCCATCTCAACCACGGTACACACAGTACCGAGACTCCAATGCTTAACTGCAATAATTTAATAAGTGGTTTGAAAAACTTTACAAACATTTCAATTCTCTTTCATGATTCGTTTAGCGATAATATAACACAGCAAGTGAGCATTAAAGGATTCAATCGGCCAATTAGGCTAATGCAAGGTATAATAGAATATATGAGTGTCTTGCTTACCCACGTTGCGAATCCTACGTAGTTTATGAGAGCTACAATGTCAGAGGAACACAAGTAGAGCATGGACAGAAGAGCCTAAAAATTAAAAAAAAGTCTTAATACGTATTAAATAATTCACGATATAATTAATGGAATGTTCGTGTTACATTATCACGCTTATGTTTATCAGAATATACGTGCTTTTCAAACTTCCTCCTCGAAATTCCATATCAGTTATCTGAAACGACTGTTCACTCTCGCAGGCATTTCGGCGTACAAAATTTAACCCAAGCAAATAAAAACTAAAAAAAAAAATTAGATCACTTTTAGATCTCTACTTCTTGTCGCTATTCCCAACCGGTTTTTTTCTCGATCGTCACGCACATACACAGACAACAAAAAAAAGAAAGCCCGCCTAAGTCTTGTTCAGCACGTGCCGCGTATTACGTCGGCATATAAAGCTCATCATAATAGCGGCTTTGAAGGAAGTCCGTTTATAGATGAATTACCATGCAAATCACAGCCGGCGTGGGTGTCATTCTCGAGGTCTGTATCATCGTCAAGATCTCAGGCATCTGTCCCTCGCAGGCACCAGCGTAGAAGAGCCTTGATGATGTAAGTAAGATGCCATTGACCGCGCCGAAAGTCGACAGGGCAACGAACACCGGTATCGTCCAGGCCATTGGGCCGAATAGTCGATTGGCGAAGGTCTGGAACAAAAAAAAATTAGGAATGTCATGCGTGAGCTTCGTGGAAGACTCCTGTGTGTGTTATATACACTTTCTTAAATTTACGATGCTTACACGGTCGACTTTTATGGGTCGTTACTCATTTTCGTGAAGTATGGGTTTTTAATAAAATTTTTAATGAACGCTTGCATACGCATTTGAATTTCAAATCTGATCAATCTATATATAAAAATTATGATAATTCAGTTAGCCCGAAGTCGTTATACAGCGATTACGCTAATGAAAGATGCATAAATTGTCAACTATATTATAGGTCATTAGCGATGCGGATAAATTCAGCAGTAACCTGAATAACGCGCTGAAAATCACGAAAGAATCAAATTACCGAGAACAATCGACAGACAGCTTGGGTGTAAGTTGGGGCGTCGAGGGTCTATAATTTTCTACCTATAACTGCCCAGACAATGAGCAGCAGAGCATCAATATTAATGTAGATAGAAAAAAAAGAGGATAACTTACGACTGCGACAGCCTCGCTGCTAAAAACTTCTTGCGGACTGAGCGTCGTGTAGAAAGCTACGTTAGTCAGAACGTAGACAACCGTTACCAGTGTGCAGGAGATGCCAATAGCTCGTGGTAGATTCCTACGAGGAAAGCAATTATTTTGCAATTTTGACGGAATATCTATACACCATTGTCTTCTGATTTTTATAATGTGCCGTACGACCTATTTCGTATAATCATGTAGGATTTGAAGAATAAAAAAAAAAAATATTTTTCATCTCTTACGAAATAGACCTAGTAGTAGTACATAATAATGGCCTCGTAAATACGAATAAAGCAAAGAATCAGTTCTAAAGTCCAATTTCGTCAGCGCTCGTAAAACTAAACGGTTTCAGCAAAAGGGATCCCCAATTCTTTTCTTTTGCTCGTTTTACACACTTTCTACGTTATATTACCTCACGGGATCCTTTAGCTCTTCTATGATGAAGTTCAGGTAGTTCCAGCCGTTGTAAGCGAACAAACCCGAGTAGAAGCTCAGCGCTATCTCCGTGACATCCGTCTTCGTGTTTTCAAAGGTAAAGTACTGCGTTTGGTCTGAAAATTGAAGCAATATGAGATTTTTTTCTTTCATTTCCTCGAGAAAAAGAAACTCGTTTCGTTTCAGCCGTATATTGAATGAGACGAAGAAAAAAATAATAAAATAAATCCACCTACGCGCGTCTAGGTTCAAATAAGAGAAAGAGAACGACGACAGACGACGCGGAAGAGACGAGTGATAGAACCGACGAATGAATCAATTGAGCGGAGCCTCTTTACGCGAGCAAACGGCATTGTGTCGGTTCGCACGGCTCGCAGTGTTTAACCACCTTTCTGATTGGACAAATTGTCTCGTCCGGCCCGACGACCAGAGGCTAAGAAACAACCTCAAGCTACTCGAAAGACGTTACTGCTGAGCTTTATGTAGCACTAGATTCTTCATCTATTATAAGAACAATAATCTCTATATTTTTATTATCATAAAAGAAAAGTTGACTTACTATTAGCCAGCTGATAACCACCCGCACCGATGATGACGAACAAAGCCAAGAGCTTGGCGTACGTGAAGACGTCCTGAACACGCGTTGCCCATTTCACGTCCCAGCAGTTGATGAAGGCCAGCACACCTTGTAATAAAGAGAATGGTTAGTTATATTGTAGAGGAAAAAAAAAATGATAAACGTTTCTTTTATGATCATCGATTATTACGGGTGACTATAATGATTCTTTCATATACACATCATCATCAATATTAATTGCTTTACTGCGAGTAAATAATCATGGTATATTGCTCCAGTTATTTACGTTCCTTTTTTATCAACCGAAGCTCGGCGATACGTTGCGTAAATCTGCTCCAAGCAGTAGATAAAAGAATGCATCGACTTTTAGAAATATTTCTCCGTAATGCAATACTTATCCATTCCTCATTAACTCTCGTACAACGACTAAAGTATACACATCATATTATAGTGAAAGAAGCGGCAAAGTCCAATTTCGCCGAAATCACTGAACTTTATTATTATATCCTATCCATCCACACACACAGTGATGCTCTCTAATCGAGTGAAATTGCAGTCGCTAAAGCTTCGGTAATAACTCCTCGCCGCAGTGTCGTGTATAGAATTACAAAACGAGACGACTTGCTGGATTTAAAAAGGGATTAATAAAAAGCAGTGACCGGAAAACCACTGGGGATATAATCATCAGGGCGCGTCGTTTGAACTTGGCCCGACCAATTTGTACCGGCGCGTTGTATATATAAACTATAATATATCGAATTTGGCGAATGAATCTACTTCTCTATAGTATATACACCCCCAACAATGGAATTTAAACTGGCAATTGCTTGGCTTTTATGCGTAGATATCGTGGGCGCGTCCTTGACTTTTGTACGAATCGCTCTCATAATTAGATGAGCACACGAGTTTCTACGAGTCCCTTTTTCAAGCGTAATAGTCGCTCGCGAAATCTGGATCAAAGGGATTTAATTGGCTGGACTTAATGGATTTGTTCTAATTTCCGATGAGCTGCATTTGTTTGCCAAAGCAACAGGTCGAGAGCTGAGTTAATTAACGAACTTGCGTGTTTACGTTGCGAGGAAAATTAACTGCTATATTACTGTTACAAAATACGAATTTCAAGACAAACTGTCTTCAATAATCTAATGGATCGGGTTTTTTCATCTCTAAAAGGTTTTGTTTCTCTCTCTTTCTAGCCATTTAAACCGCATACAAAAGAAAATCGAAGGGACGAAGGACGACTCTGAGAGAAATGAGATAGAATATCGATCCGGTATAATTGGCACTTTTCGATTTACTCTCCGCGAAAGACACGCACTTATGTACTCGCGATAATTATCAGGCTATAAGTGCGAGAAACCTTGGATCTGTAATCGATCGTAAGAAAACTTTGCAAATTCGCTTTTTTTTCTTCTTCGTATATTATTCTTCCTAGAGTTGCGTCATTAAATCGCGTATACGAGACTTTCTAATTCAAACGATGAATTATATACGTTCGATTGAGGTAAACAACAGCTTTAATTAAACGTGTATTTATTATTATTATTACTGTCGCGTGTGAGATGGGAATTCATAAGTGCGTTTAGGGGAATCGACACGATCCTACTCATGTGTCAAGCAACACCTCGGAGGGTGTGGAAATTTCGTAATAAAACCAGGGAAGAAGTTTAGGCATTTTCGAGGGGGTGGAAGTCGACGTAATGAAATCCTCAATTTCTTTCGGATACATTCACGGAATTCAAAATTTATTATATGACCATTCTTTTTTGCACACACGCAGTAAGTGAAAATGAGATATCGAGGCACAAATTAAAATACGCGAGACTTAAACGATTGATCAATCAATGAACTGCTGTTGAATTATTGCAAAGCGCTTTTCCGTGTTTCTCTCTCTCTCTCTCGAGTTACACCACTAAGGGGCTGCTGATGCTGCGCTGTGTATCGTGTTCTATCACTCTCTCTCCGTTTCCATTGGGTAAAAATCTCTTACGATCCGCCGATGCGGGATTTTCTCGTTTGCATGACACGGCGGCGTCGCGTTTCACGGGCTTTAATCAGCTTTTAAAATAAATCGACGCTACTACTGTGTTTGTCTTGCGAAATCGGATTCTTTTATTGGTAATGGAAGTAATGGCTTTGATTGCGTGCTAAGTGCATTTTTATTCTTTCATAGGAGGAAGTTTGTCATTCACAGGCTGTTGCGTAACTTTGTTGGTGATAGCGAGGGGTAGATCTATACCTACGTATTAGGAACTTTTTTCATTATAAAGCGTCATTATAGCTCAAATTTCTAATTTTGATAGCATAAATTACATTACAGATACAACCGTCAAATCGTTTCAAACAAACAATATTATCACAAATAAATTCGACACACAAAGTAATAAGCGTCTATCCATTGGTCCGATTCACGGTGTGAATATACTCTCCTCAAAAAGCTTCATAGTAATCTCTCTCCGAGTAATCATCCGTAATTGAATAAAGAAAGAATCGTCGTTCAAGCACATGCGCATCAGGCACAAACTCATACAAGGATGCGGACGAATAACGAGCCATATTACCGCTCCGAAAGAAAGTGCCGGAGGGAGTCGAGTTCGAAGAATCTAAGCTCGCGTGTGTGATGATGACGTTTATTATTACCACTGCCTACTATATACACTACACTGATGCCACACGAAATTTCGCCGTGACGTTGCGTCAGTCGTCCTATACACTGATGGCCTGAATGCACACATTTTTTTTCGCTTGCGTTTTAGCTACTGGGAGATTCCGCATTGTTTCACGCGCGAGCAAGAAAAAAAGCGCAAGGCCGCAACACACTGCCTCGCACGTGAGACGTGCATACAAGTATTATAATATACTGCGAAGCGATCGAATTTTTATGATGGATAAGGAGTTTCTTTTTTTTTATTTCAGCATTTCGTTTATTTATTGCGTTGAGATAGAGAATCGACTTCCTATATGCGAGGGGG
This sequence comes from Cecidostiba fungosa, assembly GCA_900474305.1. Lineage (NCBI taxonomy): Eukaryota > Metazoa > Arthropoda > Insecta > Hymenoptera > Pteromalidae > Cecidostiba > Cecidostiba fungosa. Next base: position 70,826 of record UCOJ01000455.1, on the reverse strand, counting down.
GAGATCCTTGACCTTTAACCTGATGGTTAGTTTCTATATGCTACTTACTGATTTACTGCAGATTCGCCGATAGTGACTATATTTAGCCGAAGCGCAATGAGAATCGAACGTAAATAAAGTCACGATAAAGAGCTTTGAAGGTCGGATTGTAATATATCGGATCCGAGAAAGTTTGTCGTGTATAGCCGTTATAATGAAATGATTGTCAGGGTGTTTGATCGCGGTTAGATGAATCAGAGGGGTGGGGTATTTTATCAGAATCCTAAAATTTCAGATGGATATATTTTAGAAAATTTGTTATCATAAACAATAAAAGCAGAATCTAATATAATAAATATGGATACCTAATAAACTCTGACAAAATAAAGGCTGTCTTTAATTGAATAATATTACATATTGTCTTATAATTTCTAATCAAAAATATTCATCTAAAAATTTAGCATTCTGATCAAATACCTCCACCCATTGACTGCACATCACATCAAATCAAATTGCAAACGCTGCTCATTTCGGACGTCTATTTCAATAAAGCTCGATGGGATAATTCGATTTTAGACTACCGACCTTTTTTTATATACACACTGTTTAAAATTTTAACGATTAAACTGCGCAGTTTCGCTCAGGGTCGAAAAACACAAGTCGATGGCCCAGTTATCCGCGGCGGCGGCTAAGCGAGAATCTCCGGATTTTCAAGAGCGCAGTAGGGCTTGAGGTCGTTAAAAGCACTTCATAAAGGCGTGCGTCGCGGAAATCTCGAGTACCCCTATCACACATGCGTCCTTGCGTGAGATGAAAATTTTCAAAAGAAAATTCTGGTGTTTTATATATATATATACACTCAGTTTTGAGTTTAATTTAGTTGCGAGAATAGAGGTCTTATCGATCAAATACATGTGTATAGTGCAGCACCTTACCCAGCAAAAATAGGCTCTGGATCGATGTGAAATTGCTCTAATGATTTAGGCGAACCTGTACAAGTCGAGCGGCAAAATCAACATCACATAAAAGAGTGACTACACTCGTTAGAAAAATCGTAGCCTTTGCAGAGTATAATAGTCGTTCATATCAATTACGCACTAAAAAACCTTTCCGAGAATAAAACGAAAAGGGACCATTAACCCAAATCACACCAATATCGCTAACTAGACCAGATCCTTAACTCAATACAACGAACAGCACGTGTTACTTAAAATAAAAATAAAAAAAAAAAATACTCACATATGCAGCAAACAGCTAAAAGCCTAGCGGCATCTTGGGGCGGCGCACAGTCAGGGAAAAAAGGTTTGAGGACGTACGTGCTGAAGGTGAGCGCAACAATTGCTTGACTGCAGGGCCTCACTATCATACTCTCGATCCAGAGCCTTATGAAAGCCATAAACGGACCGAACGTCTCCATGATGTAAGCGTAGTCTGCGCCGGACTTCCGAATCATACAGCCGAGCTCTGCGTAACAGTAGGCACCGACCTGCAAAATGTGAATGTTGGACTTTTATATGGTATATAAGGTGTGTGCAGATCGCGGTCTGATAGGCACAGTAGAATAAGGATTCGCGCGAGGAGATGCTCTAATTGATGTTTTTACTTATACGGGAGTAGGTGGTGGGGATTAACGAGGACGTTTATGGTGTAGGTATATATAGGAAGTGTCTGGAGTTAACGGATTTGGTTTTTGTCGTGGGGGTTCTTGGTATACGTATTGTTAGTTACATTGGATTATAATACTTTTTGAAATTTTAAGAGCTAAATGAAGATTGATGTGAATCCTTAGTTCGGTATGACTCTTTGAAGAATGAACATTTTTATTGAGTAAAATACACGGACAAAAAAGATCCACTATATACAGACTAGCGGCGATAGATGGCGCATAGGCACTTTTCCATTTCCCTCATCACATAAATGCGCGCACACTGCATATATGCCACCTATGCCAAACTTGTCTTGTTACAGTGCTTGGGCCGCTCATGCAATAACTGTCACTTGATATTACAAGGTTGGACTCATAGATTTATGTATGTACATTCTGATGGAACCTTTTTGAAGTGGCGCAGCCTGATTGGCTGAATTTTATGAATTTTTGGGAATCGAGTTATACTTTCCAAATAAATTCGATAACTCACCATCGAGAAGAGTCCAGAAGCCGTCCATACCATTAGACTGGCGTTAACACTACCCGTGTACTTTAGTACACCGGAGGGACTGACGAAGATACCCGATCCAATGATCGATCCGACAATGACGGTGACCCCGTTCATCAGTGACATCTTCGCCTCGAGCTTGATCTCATCACCGCCAACACCGACGGTGTCGTACGGCCCGTTGTTCGTCTCTCCATCCTTGATGCTGCCCTTTATGCTGCCCTTCGTACTGCCCTTTAAACTCCCCGACTTCGACATCCTGTAAAAAACGTTGTATTTTCTCGTTTATTCATCATCAATGAAATCGAATTACTGTTTTGTATTAGGTATGTGTCTTATCACACGACCAACTCATTACGCAACTCGTTGCAGTGTTTTTTTTTCTTATTTGCATCGGAAAACCCGTTCACAGCTGTACACGTTGCGCATTTAGTTATTTTGAGAAAATGAAATTAGTCTCTTTCAAAATTTAGCGAGTAAAGTCCGGCTTGAAAGTCGAAATATATACACGTATAGGTCGTATAAGGGAGTCGGGAAGATTAAGAGTTAGGGCTTTCAATTTCCCGCCTGTTCTACTTCGCAGTTCTGTTATATATACGAAACACTATCAATTCTCACTGGAAACAGCAGTAGCCCACACATCTCCCTAGATTTTGTTGAATAATGTATATTGACCCAGTGCGAACAATCGCACTTTCATCCTACCCTCGGTCATTTTTTTTTCACTCTCAGCTACGTTAAGTGCTCGTGTAATCATCTCCTCTCCTCTATAGCTTTAATTTCGAGTTTGTCTCTCGAGATCATTTACTTAAAATATAAATAAAATTGATTTGAATAATGACAAAAACAATTTCGCCAAGAAGAAGAAGAAAAAAACATCGTCAGAATCGTGATTATAAACACTTTGCATACAACATTCCAGTCAGCTGGAATTAGAAGGCGGACTCACGAGCGAGAAACGTGACAAAATCTTTCTCTCTCATCGGAATAAGCAAAAGCGCTCCAGCCTCCTGTTAATGCACACGATTGGACACACGGTGTATTATAAAAGTTTCGAAATCGGTGTGTTGTCGTCAGGCGGTTTTCTGGCTGTGCATTTTAATCGTCACGACACGAGCCGATCTAAACAAAGTGCACACACCTTCTCGAAGCCGACCAATCGAGAGACAGATACTCGAGAAACTCGTTTCCAGAGAGACACTATTTATAATTCGTGAATATAAACGACTGCTGCTAATAAGATTCGGAATTATTATACCGATCTTTCTTCTTTTTCTTTTTACGACGTGTGTGTCTGGTTTGCTGACTTTCGAGTCTCTCGGATTCACTGTGGAAAATTCGAGTTGGTGATAAGAGCTGTAGACGCTGATACATTGGGTATTATACAGGACGATTTATAGACTGTCTGATATACAGATAATGTGTGTTTTTTTGTATTCCTCATCAATATTTAGTAAATCTTGGTTCATATATAGGAGATATAAACTGCGCAATGGGTTATTTTCAAAAGGAGTAAACTATCTGGATTTGATCTTGGACATTACTTTCACCGAGAGGCAGTATATACAACATTGAAATAAACTATATTTTCCTACATTTATTATACACAGATCGGAGTAAACATCGGGTTAATTTATCGACGCGTCCATACTACAGCCTCATCATAAACTATAAATACACTCATATTAATTTTAATTACAGATCCTTTGCATCAGCCATAGGATATTATGAGGAAATATATGTATAATATAAGCATTCAGCGGAAAAAGTGCACTATTTCGGTTCAGAAACAATTTTTTAGAGGATACAAAAGGAAAGTAGGAGAAAAAAACATTAATTTAGGCCCCGGATGGTTAAAAATAGCCGCTCGGGTGTAAAGTTATAAGGATTTTAATAAAGAATAAAATCGATTGATTTCGTAAAAAAAATCAAGATTTTATGATTTTACCTAACTTATTACCGAATCATCAATTTTAATTAGTAATATAGAATTTTCGTTTGTAACCTTAAACATTGATTTCCAAGCCTATACTTGTCATTAATTTTCCCATGTTAAATATCCCATAAGAGAACGTAAATTGGCAGACAAAATTGTTTACCACTCTATCTCATTCATAAATCATTTTTCTCGTGTTCAAAACGCTATAAAGAACCGAAAAAAGTGATCAGGTATAGGTATGTGCCCCCTAAAAAATTATTTTTCATTTCTGAACCAAATCAGTACACTTATTTCGTGGAAATGCTCATATCGAACCAAGCAAGATTTCACTATACACATTCTCGTGAAAAAAAAGACACCGTTACCGTATAACCCAGCCGGACTATGACCCAGCGACTTTTCCCTTTCTCCTCGGGCTTTTTGCCCGGTATAGTGTCTCGACGACAAAAAGTCTATCTCTCGATATAATACTTTATGAGTTTTATAACGATCACCTTTATGCCTGCACGTACAGCAGCGAGAAAAATCAGACACAAGGAAAACGCGCGCATCTCGAGAAAAATTGATTTATGCTCCAGTTACACACAGACACACAAATGTAAATTTACATATATTTCTAGCTCAAAGAGTTTTCGATCTATCAGCAGTTGCCGGTGTGTTATTGCGATAAGAAACGAGAGATGCATAAGAAATTATCTCGAACGTTTTGTAAATGCCAGATGCAGTCGTTATGCAGCAATATTTCATACAGATAACATTGTTTCGTCGACAGCAGTGGTGATAATGTATAGAATATATCCGGATTCACTTTAATTTCCACGCGGAAATATATTTTCTCATCTCCGTCCCTTCAGCTATATATACGAAATTCTCCTAACGTCCTTATGGTCCAGCGGCATAAAAGGGAAATAATACATAAGAGTAGGGGCTGCTATTGTAATAACCGCATATACGAGGGTGGCGGTAAAAACTCATGCGCTATACGAACACGCTCTCGTATTTCGAGCGGCGCATTCGTACAGCTTCGCCAAGCCGCGCCTTTGGTTTCCCCGTGATGGCTTGGAACGAGATTTCGAACTGTGTACTACCCTTACACGCTTCTGTGAGTTTCAACGAGGGGGTGTTTCCTTGTTTTTTTTTCGCGTTGCTCAATGCTTCGAAGGGGATAATTTTATGGGAAATCGATGGTTTTTAATTATCCTCCGTATATATATAAAAGCGGGTGCCCGCAAACTGGCAATTTAACCCCGGCTTCTTTGATCGGCTTTAATATAAAGCCGGAATCAATCGAGACAACGCCTCTGTGAAAAATATCCGATGCGTGAATTTTCATGTAAATTACAGGAAGTGAATTTTCTTCTTCTTTCTCATGTCGTTATAGGTTATTTATATGTGTGTTAAAATGAAGTAACGTTTTCAATTAATTAATTTTCTATCAAATCAACGATAAATCAAAATCTGCTTCCATACACATCGAAATTATATAACGGTATACAACCACATCGTTCGCGTGTGCGGCAATATCTTTTCGCGCAAAAAAAGGGTTTCGCATCCCTCAAGTCCGTCGGTACATTGCGTCATGCGGTCCTTTGCTCTTTCCTTCATCGATTTTTTCGTCCTCCCACGGGACACACTACTGTGTCTAAGGTATATATATAAGTACGAGCGCAAGTATTGTGGACACGAGGAATCGAGAAAGTGTGCTCAAGAATTGTAAGAAGAGATGGGACTAATAGAGAGAGAAAGAATAGAAAAGGGTAAAGAGATGCTCGATCATATTGTTTGCCGGGAAAGTCCGAGTGTTTGAAATAGAGATTGATCGATCTGATGCAGTGATGTGTGTTACTGTTGCTAGAAGAGAAAAGGAATTTTTAAACGACGATTTTATCGTTGAGGAATTTAATTCTGATTAGAAGATTAAAACTCATCAGAAATTAATTAAAAAGCCAAGCATTCTCCACTAATAACGATTCTTCGATACAATCTTGCGCAAAAACTATACTCGCGGCAGAACCAAACCGTCGCTCTCACCGCGCGAGGAGAGTTGGCAAGTAGAAGAAGTCAACGGGGTTCTGATACACTATGTCGCCATGGAATTTTTGCGTTCAGCCAAGTGATCCGTCTTTTTGTCGGCCGACTCTGTATAGTGTTTTATCGGCTCGACTACAGATGAGTGAAAAATTATACCTGTTTAAATATTTATTTACTGCGCGTGTGTGGTCGATCCAAGGAAATAGCATATAGCTTTTCGGTAAATAGACTGCAGTCTACTTTTTTTTCTGTTTGCTCAAGATTCCAATTCAAAACCGATTAGATATTTCATAACGCCAAGGTATTTGGTAAATACACAGCTCATTTTAATAATCCTTCCAACGAGATTAAAACTTTTCTAACGCAGTTGGGAATAACGGTAAAAGTTCAGTTTAATCAAGCGCAAGCTGTCGTATATAATACACAAAAGTTCAATTGAATCAAGAAATAAAAAGAAAAATAGATAAAACCTAGGATTCAACTGCAAATGAAACGCATTGTTCGCTAATTTCCGCGAGATATATAGACAGCGCAATTGAAACTTGGAGGCTTATCTTCTTCGCGATATCCCCTCGTAAATGCACTAGAAAGCGTCATCATCTCAAAAAAAGCTTCATCTTTATAAATCTCGTACAGCATCTCTCGTTATAAAGCACATCACCGGCACGACGACACGTATAAGTATACAAAAGAAGCTTAGTTAAACTCGCGCACAACGTGCTTCACGAGAAAAAGGGCCTATTTCCTCGAAGCGTCCTCGCTCTCTCTCTCGAGAGAGTTTCGCACGGTGGCGGCGCTTATATACACTCCGAGAAAATCAATATCCAGACCACGTGGGCCATGAGCACTATATACTGACGCCGCCGTTACAAGGGGAGAGAGAGAGAGCTGCTTCACTTTTCACTGTAACTAGAAGTAGCGAAAATCGTCGTGAATGAAAAGTCGAGTGTATAATGTTCGTTGTGATGTCACAGATAATAAAAAGCCTCTGATATACGAGAGGGTCGTGCCTGATCGATGACGGATATTGACGATTATCAGTGTATATGTGTATATATAACGACTCGAGCACTTCCTTAATAAAGAAAAATAGTAGTACACTCACCTGACTTAAAATACAGTCGATTCGAATTTCTCACAAAACTGTATATAGAAGCTCTCGAGAGCCTCTCTCTCTCGCGCACGTCCGATTTTCACGAGGCACCGCCGTCAACTAATACTGATATATATACGCGCGAAAAAGACCCGTCTCTTTCGTCAGCCTAAAAACCGAGGAGGGGGTCCTCGCGTTCTTTCTCTCCCTCTTATATATATATATCACACACACACAACTGCGGCCTGTAAAACACGCAGCTCTCGGCACAAGGGCTGCAGAGCACTGACTGACGACACACACGCAGGTAAGTGTAATACCGGCGAAAAAAAAGTGCGCGCGCGCCGAATCTCTAACTGTCTCTCTCGGCGCGCTGGTCCGAGTCTGAATGAGTATAAAGCCGTGAGCGCTTCGCGCGTCTATCTCCGCTCCCTTCTCTCTCTTTTCTGTATATACACGTTGATATAGGAGAAAGAGAGGGAGGATCGACCCTGCCTGCATCTCTCTCTCTCTCTATCTCCCCCTCTGCGGCTTTGCCTTCCTATGCGCATGTGCTCTCTTTCTCTATATAATCTCTGAGCTTCACCATCGTGTGGATGTGTGTATATATAGGGGAAAACATCGCGCTTGTTGCACTTATTTTCTGTGATTCGGTTTTCTTCTTTGTTGTACTTGTATATATAGAGGGTGAGGAGATGTTGCGAGGAGGTTGTATTCTTCTGTTTTCAGATTGATCGATGTTGGCTGCATCAGTATGACGTCAAAACGTGGTTTTGCTCTGTTTGAAGGAGTTGCGGTGATGAATTAACGATTATTAATAAAATATACTTATAGGCGTGAGAATTTTTTTTTTCTTTAGATTGGGCTTATCGCAAACTCGACACCTTGGCCGCGGCGTTTATTGATCTTTTAGCGTTATTTATTTATATTAAACGAAGTGTCACTGTCTACGCGAAATTCGATCGATAGACACCGTTGTATATAGTTTCTTCTATATCTACAGGTTTTGCAATTAGTGACGTAAACATCCTACTCCACTTTTCTTATCGTCATATTCTACGCACAAGCAGCATTACACGTTAATTGCAACATCGATATCATTTACTAGTCTCTCACTATCAGCGACTTTATCTAAATTTACATAATTTTCGACTATCCTTGCTATTCCCCCCCAGCGTGGAAAATCATCACGCGATAATAATCGTCTAAAATATACAATAATAAATACAAACGTTGCACGTACATGTATACGAATCGTGGTTCAAGGTCGCGATTGTGCATCGTCGGTTATATGGGGTTCGTTCTTTGCGCGCACCTGGGCCTCCCCATCATCACGTCTCTCTCTCTCTTTCTCGGCGCAGACGCGCACGCGCGCACAAAAAGCATAAAGGAGCTGAGAGCGCGATCAAAAGATCCCGTTTCGACGAAAAGAAGAGAGAGGAGTAGGGCCTTAGGGCCCATATGTGTGTGTGTGTGTATTGGGATATAGAATTACGAGAGAGTAGCATTCATTCTGCGAATGCTACTACCGCGTGTGTATGATTTATTTTTGTTGAATTTTTTGTTACATCAGGACGTATATACACTTTTCGCCAAGTCTCCGTCGATTAAACGGAATAATTAGTGACGTGTATCGGGTGTAATTGAATCGCTCGACATACGCGTCAACTTTAAATTGCCCCGTCAAGATTCTGACATAATATTGTAACTCTCGGCCCTTAATTTCCATACCTTAATAATATGCCGTAATTTTAATTCCAGACTGAATAAGCTTTGCTAAGTAAAAAGACGTGTCCCGTCACATCGTGTACAGATCATCATTCGAAGCGTGTGAAAAAAGGGCCCGAAGATGATGAACGCGTGGGCAGTATAAGCGCTTGCGTCGAACGATCTCGTGTGACGTCACTTATATGCGGGGGGGAATCAATATAGCCGCTGCGGATTCTACGTCATAGAGTCGTCCTCCTCCGTGAATATATATGTATATTCATACACGTCCTTCCTAGTTGGCCTTGGACCCGCAGAATCCTGTAAGAGAGAAAGAGAGTGTAGGTATAGGTATGTCCCTCGCGTTTGTTTTGTTTTTAATATATTGTATAAGTACATGTAGGAAAGTTTATAATACTTAGTGTATATAGTAGTGGACAGCTGCTGTAATAACTGCCAGGATGTGTGTGTAATGGAAAAGTTGGGCTGGTTTTAATTTCGTTTTGCAAATGAGGAGGAATAATACACGTGTATATTTCAGTAGATACGGACGGGCATCAGTCAGACCTACACAATATTTGATTATTCACAATTGTAAAATTTAATCAACTTTAGATAATAAAACTATATAAATAATCTAAAGATATATAGATTTCAATATGGACAGCGACGACCAAGAAAAATGTATGAATATATACGCAGGACAATTGTGTGAGAGGATCGATGATGATTCAGGCGCGTTTTACGCGCCGCTGCACGAGGAATTCGAGCGTCGCGTGCAAGCAGAAGTGCATCCGCGAGATCGGTGGCTCTCTCTCTCCGCGGTGCACACCATAGAAAAGTATTTCTTTATTGCTGCCACTGGAATTATGCTAATGGGGGCATTTTTTTATCGCAGAATGTTCGTTATCAATATACTCTCTTCACTGTGAAATTGATGATTTTGTTTGTCCTATCGGTGTTAGATTCTTAATTAATTTTCAATTCGCATAATAATAATAATATAACGATATTTGACAAAAGTACGTTTTAGTGGAGATTTTGTGGTTATATACACACTGTTCACGAGGAATAATGCTTGTATAACATTCGGCAATGAATTAATAATATTCACAGGGGTTGCACATGATTGGAGTTATAACTTATATGTTTAATATCTTTTGCCACCTAGTATTCCTCATTTACATCTTAATTTCAGCTGTCTCCCCCGCGGGGGACCGCAGGAGTCAGAAAAAATATACACCTATAAAAGAGTCAAATTTGGAGCTGCATGTACTACAATAATCTAATAGTAGACTCAGTAGGTGCAGTTATAGCATGAGCGACTCTAGTAGTATAGGCCCAACACAAAGCAATTTTGGAATAGGTGGCACACCTCTATATGTATACATTTGCTCGCTGGTTATGATGAGGGAAATGAAAAACTACCTATGCGCCACCTATCGACGCTAGTTAGAGACTATTGGATAGCCGAAAAGTTCAAGGTTTTTGCGTTTTACCGCTATTTACATATATAGCTTACCGCTAATATTATGACGATTCCGCATGCACTGCTAGCGTGTGACTTATATACATTTGGACTATCCCACATACCTTTTCGTAATTAAAATCCGAGGCGATAATTGCTCGTCTGGAGTTGCGAAGAGAACTGCCAATTATCAGAAGCCCTATGAGTCAAGATTATTATTTTTTTTTTCGATTGTCAGCGTGGTTTGCAATTATCACCGCGATGACAGGCTTTTTGAATTTCTTGGCTTGTACTGCAGTACTTAGATTATTCACGTATATATACAGGGGAGAATATCGATGGCTTCGTCTCGCGGAAAAGAGGCAATTGTTGAGTGTAATCGGACACTCTCGAAACCCTTGAAATACATCACGCAATGAATGTACATATTTTAACTGTTACAGTATGGCGATGATACGAGATTTTGTGCGGATATTTAAAAAAAAATTCTTGCGTGAGAGTTATTATGTTATTGCCGTGTATACGAATTTGTAATTTATAAGTGGATTCAGATGATGATGAGGGACACGTTTCGAGAGAGTGATACGGCACGCATCTGATGTTAACGCGAATTCTTAATTATAAATTCGCTGGAATCAGGTTTTGCAATTTTTATCCTCCACTTGTCGATGCGCAAGTGGTTTTTCTTATTTTTGTTAATTCGATCTACGACACGTGCGATAGCGATAAATTTACGTATAGCAACAGATAAATTTCTGTATTAAGCATCATGAAGAAAATGACACTATATACATACAATCATCTATATGAATAATTGAAAATCGACGAATTCGATTATTTCATTTTCAACGATCCCATTACGTAACACATTATCAGCAAAAAAAAAAAAACATTTACCGTCAGACGAACCGTTTAAAAACGCGATTCCCATTCAATAAAGCAGAACCGGCAAACGATCGAACTACCAGACAGCTCAGTCGGTAAGCTAGAACCCTATCATTACAAGCGCAAGTAGCAATTGCGCTTTCAAATCCATATAATATACATACACGCGCCGCCTCACAGTTGGCCGTTTAGATATGCACGGAAAGCGAATAGCGACTAGAGAGAGGGAGACAGTAGTATAGGTATAGGTACCACACGGCACTTTGTTATTGCGGCGTCTGGCTGTCCATATCCATTCGGTAATCAGTGGCCGTATGGCGGTGTGGTAGTGCCCCCCCCGAAACAGAAGCAAAAAAAAGAAGTAGCAGCAGCAGCAAAAAGAGTCGAGGGAACCAAGCAACCAAATTCCGAGAAATAAAGCCTATATACATCGCGCTAATACTGCTTCGTTGTTGTAAGCTGTCACGAAAAGAAACTTTCGGCAGCACCGTGTATATAAGGGTAAGAGAGACAACGATATATATATAGGCGCACGAAGTATATAGTCGCGCCGTGAATTACAATTAATTGACGCGCTGTATAATTTTCCTGCTCTAGGTATAAGTTAGTACACTCTGTGTCCTATGCGACAGCAGAGGATGACCGACGAGCAGATGGTAAACAATAACGACGGCCAAAAGAGTCGTATTAGTTTCCGAAGGACAGCGAGTGTCACTTATTGCTAAATAATCGGCTCACCGCAACAGGCACCGATAGGCGAATATATACGCGGTAGGTGATGGCCTAATGGCTGCTTAGAATGTTTCCGCTTGCTCACGGCTAATCGTAACATATGACTTATGTTTACAGGTTTTTGAGCAGCTCGAGCTATGTTTATCCTCGGCGCTTAGACGGTGTTACAACAGTTTCGAACTCTTCGAGAGAAATTAAACAGCCGCTGATAACCGTTGTAGTTGCTGATAAGAAGTTACGATGTTGGCTCTGACCGAGTCCGAGAGTAGGAGGCACGCAGCTGGCGAACGAAAACGACCCAAGGCCAAGAAGAGGAGTAAACATGACAAGGTTCAGAAAAGAGCTCTTTTGGCTATCGAAAAGGATATAGAGGAGAAGGATAATAATACGGAGGAGCTGCAGATACACGAACTGATGCCAGTACCTTACAAGCCAGAGGATCACGAGAACCAGCTCAATGCTACGGAGGTCACCTTCGAACAGGCCACTGTCACCGAGCAGGACTGCCAACAGGTTACGTCCATCTCTTGCATGGACTCGGTTCCCAACAGCAACAAGTTTGTGATCATCACTCTGCTGGAGCCAGAGGCACAAGAGATCATGGGGGAGGAGCTGCTCAATGCTCAAGAGATAACGGATGGAGATGACAAAAATAAGCGTACAAAACTACAAAAGAAAGTTATAATTCTGCACAAAATTGATCCTCAACCTACGGCTACTATTCAAGCTAGCACAGAGCAGACCGCTCAAATAGTTACCGCTAAGGAAGAGGAGAAGGAGTTTGTCGATGGTCAATTGATGACCATTAACTTCAGCGATTTTGCCTCTGAGGCGACCGATGGAAAGGAGCAGAGGGATATAGGTAATTGGATCAAGAAGTTTCCTTCGTTGGCATTGTTGTACACAGAGTCTGGTAAACCCTATGTCAAGTGTCCAGCCTGCACAGCGATGTTCTTCAAGGCATCTTCGTTTGAGAAGCACGTATCTTGCCATCTAAGAAAGCAGGATGAACGTTATGTCTGTAATTTTTGTAAATATGACAATGAAGATCCTAATACAATATTTACTCACCTCTGCTTACATCAGGACCAGTGTGAAGTATGTAATATGAATTTGACTAGGAAAAATAGCTTCAAGAAACACTGGGAGTTCTCAGAAATGCAGATGACCTTTACGGTCAAGCGAGACCGATGGAGCAGATTTGTTTGTATTTACTGCAAGCTTGGATTCGACCTTCTACATCAGCTCCAAAAGCATTGGTTCAAGCATTCCTGCAATACCAGAAAAACTTCTCAGTGCAATCAATGTGCCGGCATTTTTGACACAGACGAAGCTCTGCAAAATCACGTTTGTTTGAAATGTCCCGTTTGCGGTAAAATATGCGACAGTGTGCATCGGTTGAGGTCGCACACGAGATACGAAAAGCACTACTTGTACTGTACAATATGCACATATGACTTTATTCTGGCTGTAGATCATGAAAAACACATGGCACTACACAAAAAAATGTATCATTCACACAAGGATTACGCTCACTGCATGGAGTCTGAAGATGGAACATCATTTCAGTGTGAAATTTGTGGAAAGATATATCACACAATGTCTTGTCTCGTACTGCATATTCATGATGACCACAAAATTCCAGAAGCAAGTCGAACTATTGGAGATGACGATATTGCGAGAATAAGCCTACCCGAAGTCAAGGACGGAGCTACTTCGTACGACATCATCAATAGTTTGAAAAATGAATTGAAATGCGAAGTAGAATTCGCAACTGCTTGCGAAGAAGTTCTAGAAGCTCAAACAGAAAGGACAACTGACAAACCTCTTGGTACGGAGACAACTGAAGTCAATGATCAGTGCGAACCTGTCGCATTATGTTGGAATAGATATTCGATAGATGATGAAGCTAGTGTTAGAAAAGCTACTTAGAATTCTGATATTTCGTTAACTTTTTAGTTACTTTATTCTTTCATTATATAATTTGTTACACATTTGTGCAGCTGAACCAAAGCAAAGAAGCGAGTAGATTCTTTGCTAACTGCAATAATGGGACATGTGCATTTTCAAGACTGTGAAAATAAGAGCTTTTGAAAAAAAAGAAAAAAAACGTGAATGATAAGCGTTGTAGAAACGTGTATATAGCGTTTTTGAGACGCGGAAGTTCCTATATGTTTTATATAAAAAAGATAGTTAAAAAGTAAGTTACACAAAAAAAGTATAGGAATTAGGTAAAATGATTTAATTCCTACAAGGAATTATCTGATTCGTACTTTTTGTTTCAAAAAACATTAAGGTCAAAGGATGTTCATGTATATGTAGTATAAAGAGTCAAAGAATATGGTACTGGTTATTAGTACAAAATAATTGTACTTGATATGCAAAATAATTGAGGCAAATATAAATGTAAATATTCGACGACGTCAACGTTCAAGTTCAAGGAACTTGAAAAACTTGTTCGTACTGTATTACAAATATATTATATTATATAAATTTGTTTACCTTAGATTTTTTCAAATTATTGGAAAATGAAAAATAGTTAACAATAACACAAATGCTTTTTCTGTAATGCACACCCTAATTAATGGCACATCAGTTGCCTGGAAAAAATGTGTCTTTTGTAGTTGAATTTGCACTGGAATTACATAATTTGTAATTATGTCTGCAATTCTTTTTTTTTTTTTGGATTTACAATAAGACAAAAAATATAAATATATATATATATATATCTTACATTGACTTCTGAAAATCAAACCCCACCTTTATCCTGAAGATTAAATACTTCCAATGTACATATATATCAATTTTATTTAAACAATATTTGCTTTATTTTATAATACAATATGTTTTTTTTAATGGTCATGCATCTCACTTTTTATCGACATTCATACGGCGCATGTAGTCCTACTTACGATACTAGCATAAAAATACAGCCGAGTCTTATTTTTTTTTTCACACGCACTCTTGCTTACAGTTGCAAAAAAAGACTTTTCATCGCGCGTTCATTCTCTTTCTTTCGGCCAAAATGCCATTTGCCAGTCTTGGAAAAATCGAGATTAATCTCTTTTCAGAGAAAACAAAAAACAGCATTGCACATCAATTTTGGTTATTATAATATGGTTTCAAAGTCTACCATATTGCGCTTGTAAATCAAAACCATATAAATTTTTTTAGTTCCCTACAATTTTGTTCTGTTTGTTATTTTATATTTGACAACCGTAACGACTAATAAGCCATAAACTTTATGAATATCAATAAAAAAAATTTCAAGTCTCTTAGTTCAAACACAATAATATGAAATTTAAAAATTTAAACATTGCAAATTTCTTGGAAGTTTTCTAAAACCTCTATAACAATACATTTCATCCTGCTCTGAAAACAGTTGGATTATACAATGGCAAAATATACAAATGCAGATCTTTGTAACGTTAATCGTAAAACTAAATAATGAGATAAGCACGTAATAACTATTTGTTCGAAATTTCAAAAGAGTATCCGCGTAATGACCAAAGAAAAAATACTGCAGCACACAAGATAGTTTTCAGTTTTTTTTTTTACGGCAAATTGCATTTTTAACAAAGTTAATGGATATTCCGCAAAAGTCTGACACGCACCTTCTGTAATACAACATCCACTACTCGGATTTTTCTTTATTATAGACTAGATAAAGCTGAATACACTTTAATGAAAAAGAATGAAGAATGTGCTTAGTTTTATAATGATCGCGTGGAGTTCGACAGTAAATTCTTTAAAGTCAAGCATTTTACAAAACCTCCGATACCCAACAAATCCTGGAATGGTTATATAATATACATCATTTTGTTCTTTACAACGTGGATCGGGTACGATAATTAAAATTAAGATTCGAACTCAACGCAATCGTCTTTTCTTCGAGACTATGCGTTATTTTTATTTCCTCTGAATGGGTCAAGTATAATCCAATTTTCATAACGTGGAATAGATTCGCTGACAGAAACAATATGTTCAACTTTACAGTAGACAAAATTTATCTAAGAAATTAATCCTCCGATCACAATACATATCTATAAAGCATTTAAACAGTGCTGAAGATTATCTTGAAACTAAAAGCGTAAAACAGTTTCTCCTAAATTCTGCTCACATACGATTTTTATTTGAATATCTAATGATTATAAGATTACAATTTTCTAAAATATTTTGTTCAATTTTGAAGTATTATATGGCTTACACACTATGAGTAAAATTTTTTTTTTTTAGATATAATACGAAGGACGTACGTGAGAGTTTAAGTAAATTGTTAGAAAGAACTTACGTTTTAAGAAGGCATCATTGTGCATAATAATCTTATTACTTCACGTTCAAATTAGGAAAAGATAATTTACAGCACTGGTTTTATAGACGATTATTTTTATAAATTAAGAGTAACTTGAATACATAAGATCTAAAAACTGAAAAGACGACTACACTTCATCTTTATTGCGTCTCTCATAAGCTTATGTTTCTCACCAAGTGCAGTCGTCAAATCATGCTAATTATCGACAAATATAGATGCAAATTTCACTTAAAATTCGTGCATTCAATTGCTCTTTCGTTCGCCTTACATTTATTTTTTGTACAACTATAGCTTTCACCTCTTTAACCTCCTCCTTTTTATATTATTATCATTATTATAGTCGACGTCGACTCTAACTTGGCATAGAATTATATAGAATTATATACAAATCGACGAAGCACGAGTATCGAAAATGTGATTTATTTTTTCTAGACTGAGTGAGCGATTATTCTCACAAAATAATTGAACGACTAATGATGCAACTTTCTCTGTAACTTACTATATAGGCAATATTACCCTAATAAATGTAGTCGCCAAGAAGACTCGCGATTCGCGTCAGTAGTTTGTATAGTAATAAAAAAAATCTGCTTTCGTCGTCTAATAAAAAAAGTTCCGATATCCGTTGTATAACTATATATACAAAACTGTACAAACTCTCGCCGTGATTTCTTCCATGTCTCTTATTCTTTGTACGAATCTCTTTTGGCTTTTCTCCTCCGCAGTAAACAATCGAAGTTTAAAAAAAAAATCAAAAAAAGAATTTTTGTCAATCAGACGGAGAGTCAAACGTGTATAGTTTGCTTGCTCATCATAATACGCAATCCGAGACCCAACTTCTTTTCAATGCTTTACGTACTCTCTACTACTTACGTATATAAATTGAATGGATTTAGGAAAAAGTCTAGCTTTACTCAGTCTTTGTATCACGAGATAAATGATCTAAGTACCAGGAATGATTCAAATCGACAAAGGAGTTATCAAAAGAAAATAAAAAAAAAAATGTTATCAAGAACCATGGTATACTGTGCGAAGGAGAACTCGGGAGTTGATCGAGTCGTCGTTTGACAAGAGATGACGGAAGAGTCTTTCGACGGTGTGAGAATTTTCGATGAGTATGTGAACTTGGCAAAGTTCAAAGGCCTACGATCCTTCTGCTACAATGAAATATTTGAAAGTGTGATGAGTTTTATTTCGTTCTTATGTTCTCTCTCACGCTCTGTGTTAGCGCTAAATGCAGGTCGACTCTGGATGCTGACTACTTGACTTTCGCGACTTCTTGGGCTCCTTGATGGTGAGCTCCTGGGAGGGCCTGCGCGGACTGCCAAGAGTCACGAGGGCCGAGGCGACCGCGAGGCCTGCGCTCTGACCCGCCGGAGTGTAAGGCTCGCCCCCGGTCGGTATCCTGACTAGTAAGGAAAGAACCGCTGCCCTGGTACCTCAGCAAGGCTCCAGAGCTATCGGACTCTGAGCATCCTACAATATTACATTTATTATTTTTTTTTTCAACTATCGGACATCTATTTGTTAATATCAAAACTGTCATCCTACCTTTTTCTTCTTCTTCTTACGAGAATTGTTCATTTCGGTATCGCTTCCGTCAGTTTCCGAGATAGTTGACTCGCGCCTCTCTATTTCCACGAGAACTTGACTAAAGGCGCGACTAGCCATTTGTTCCATTTCCACAAAGAGACGCTGCCTTCGTCTGTACATGTCATACTTTTGCTTGATCTTCCAAAGGACCGCTGCCACCAGCAACAAAGCAAGGAAGCACCTGTGTGGAGGCATATAATCTCTAGTTTACAAGTAAATACTGCCTGAGTTTTAAGACAGCGACTTATTTGAAGAAATCACTCGGTATGACAAATAATGAAAAGACAAAAAAACTCATGCGAAATTTCGAAATTGATCTAGAACGTTAATGATGATTATCAATACTCACGTAGAAAATGTTATGAAAAACTGCTGTAAATTCAGCTTGGAATACTGGGAGAACGAGATTTGAATCCACAGCGGAGGTTGGAAGTCGTAAACGTAGACATAGAATGTAGTGAGCGTGTTGTTATCCTCGTTGCCAAAATTGTAGTCAGCTTTACTGAAGCGATGCTTGTACGTCAGATTCGTGCAGTTTGCCCCGAGAAGTAACGGTTTCTCCGGACTGTTCGCCTTTTTGATGGTTATGTTCATCCTGGCGATTACGGAACACGTTATGGAAAAGTCAGCGTCTACGTCTGGTTTTGGAGGGGAATTCTTAAAGTTTATCGCTCTGTAGTGGCGATCTTCTTTCTTACTAAGATTAAACGTAAATTGATAATCGATTGCCAGATCATCTGAAACGTGTCCAAAAAATACCAGAGTTAACAATAAAAGTCAAATAAATAAAATATTCGATCGAGAAGCACTTACAAAAACATGATCCTTTGTTCGTGGGGTCACCGTGATAGAGTCCACTGATGTCGCATCTTTCACAGTGATCACCTATAATACCTTTCGTTGTACAGAAACATTTTCCAGTCTCGCCGGTGCAATTAGTCCCTTGGTCGTTGCAAGAGCAAGCTAAACACGACGAATAAGAAAAAAATAAATAAATAAAAAACCTTGTCGTAGACATGTTCACGATCCATTACAATTTAAACGGAACTTACGTTGACAAGTAGCTCCATTAAGAGGATTGCCGTAAAAGCCTGGTCTACACTTCTCGCAATGAGGTCCGTACGTTAAATTTCCACACGGTTGAATGCATTCGCTACTGTTGGGATGACATGTACTATGTCCGTTGCATTGACAAACTATAATCGATACCAAGCATTATTTAAGAGGCGCCTAATGGGAAATTAAAAGAACTTTGTAAATGTTGATGTAAACTTACTCGGACACTCTGTAAAGTACCAACGATCCAACGGGCAACTCTCCGGGCTCCTGTTACTGGGTTGTCGTGCGCCTCCAGGTAAACATTTGCCCCGTCCAGTATTCGACCCGTCGTCGCACCAACCGCAGGCCGGGTCGGCCCTGCAAGTCGCACAGGAATTATGCGAACTGCACCACTCGTTGCCCGACTTAGTGTTGCGACACTTTTCGGACGCCGTCGTCCACTCGCGGCACTGGCCGTAGGGAAAACTCGCCGGGTAAGCGTTCTTATCGACGCATCGTTCCTCGTTCTGGCACCAAATGCACTCGGCCTCCGTGCAGTTGCGACAGGACGTGTAGTCGACGCATGGGCTTCGGCAGATGTCCACCGGTGAGCGCTGCGGTTGGATCGTGTTGTTCGCGCTCGCCTTAAACACATGTAAGTGGAATTTCATTTTATATATTTCTAATTCCACTGATTTACCATAAAAATAAAAAAACGAAATTATTCCAGAAAATGAACTTACAATAGCGATTTCAGACAGTGGCTTGCATCTGTCCGGACCGTTCGACCAGGACCATATGCAGTTGGGATTGCTGGAGCAGGCTTGACATGAGTGCAGCTGATAGCACTCGATACCGGTGTGTGCGTCGCACATTTCAAGAGAGTTAATGGCTCTTGTCTGGGGCGCATTAGCGACATTCCGGCAAACCTCGTGCGCGCAGTTCTTACCACACCAAACACAGTTGTAGGAGGTCTGTACACAGGCGACGCAGTCCGTCAGCAGTTTGCAGAGCTCTTTGTGAGAGGTCATGCCACGCGGAAGAGTATCGTACAAACAGCGCATGTACCTGCCGTCGTGAGGGTCGTCATTTATTAGAACAGTCTTTGAAATTTTTGTAATGGGCAGACAAACGCTCTGTTTCTTGTCCCACACACATTTTAGACCTATCCTAGAGTTCAAGCATTGACTGTAATTGCGCAAGTGCTCGCACGTTCCTGGAGTGTACCTACAAGACGAACCATCTCATTTTAATTTGTTACCCTTAAAAAACATTACAACTGTAATAAGAGTTCAACAGAATTTACCTGAGCATATCCGACAGCATCTGTCCGTCGAATCCACCGTAGATATACATAGACTTGCTAAAAACGGTCGCACTATGCCCGTACCTCGACAGGTCGGCCATCTCTCTGGGCATAGTGTACTGCCTCCACGAGTCGCAGGTTACATCGTAAGCTATCGTATCCGCGGAGTAGCACCTGGCACCGTATGAGTGAATAGTGTCATTGTGAGTGTTGCCACCGAAGACGAGCATAAGCGAGCCGCTGACGAAGACGGCTGTGTGGAAGAAACGCGCGGATGGCGCGGCGGTGAGGAGTCGCCACTCTCTTGGTCGATTGGGATGGTAGGAATACAGCCTGTTGGTGAGGACCTGAGTACCCGGATTCTCGGACACGTAGCCGCCGTAGACGTAGATGAGATTCGTGTATGGGTCGTGCGCCGAGCTGTGGCCGTAGCCGCCCTTCACCGGGAAGCCATAGGTCTCGACTATCTGCCACTCGCGCGCACCGAAGTAGTACTCTTGGACGGTATTCAAGTAGCCATATTGCGGCGAGTGTCCGAAGATCACAACCATCTTCTCCTTTTTATCGTGGCTTTGTACGAGATTCGCTGTGTGTCCGGCGACCTGCGTTCATTAAATCATTAAAGCATATTAGTAATCAGTTGAGTTTTTCATACAAAAATGTTGTATTCATACGCTTTAAACAGCAACAACGTATGTTTTAATGCTTTTACAAAATTCATAATTTTAATTCAATTAAAAAAAATATTTAAGAAACTGTCATAACTATCGCATACGACAGCTATGCGTCAATTCTTG
The DNA here is from genome assembly GCA_900474305.1 of Cecidostiba fungosa. Classification (NCBI taxonomy): domain Eukaryota; kingdom Metazoa; phylum Arthropoda; class Insecta; order Hymenoptera; family Pteromalidae; genus Cecidostiba; species Cecidostiba fungosa. The sequence goes on along the minus strand of UCOJ01000455.1, from coordinate 49,793 downwards.
TACGTCGAGCTTAATCTCGCTCGCATTTAATGATAGAACATTTTGAGATCTATGATTCACAGTACATCGCAATCTCATGAAACACATTTCCGATTCTACGAAGTAAAACAAAACGAACCTTAAGCGGTCCACACATGGTCTTGTTAACGCAATTGTCATGCACAGTGACATTCTCCCAGAGTTTGGCAGACACGTCGAATGCCCAGATCTCGTTGGTGACGGTGGAGTTGTCGATGACACCGCCATACATGTAGATCTTGTCACCGAACAAGACGCAGGAGTGACCGTACCGCGGAAGAGGTTGTCGGCCGGTGATATGGGGCGTCTCCCAGACGTTGCCGTTGAAGTCGTAGATGTAGATCATCTTGGCGCGGTGAAAGCTCTCTCCGCCTATGACGTAAAGTGAGTCCTGCCAGGCAACGGCACAGTGGCTTGCCGAGCCCTCCGGCGACAGATCGTTGTAGTTCACCGCATCCCAGTAGCCCTGCTCGCTCGTTTGGTTGCAGTCGGCTCCTGAAATTTCACGTTGGCTTGTTAGTTTCTCTCGGTCGAGCGGAAAAATAAGTTCACGTGTTACAAAAATTTACTCTTTGGTGTGTAAAAAGGACTTTATTATACCTAGTTTAAAACAAGAAAAAAAGAAAGAAAAAAATCGTGGATATCCGTTGCGGGAATATTTACAGGCTAGCAAAAATAACTACGACACGGACTCAGCTTCGTCTAGAAATAGTAATACCCGCGCGCAAGCTCGAGGTGCCTTAAAGTGGTGTAGCCTCTGTACACACACTCTCTCGTGCGCGCGCAAAAAAGGGAAGAATGCAAATAAAAGCACTAGCCCTATACACACTGACAGTAGCCAGGAGAGAGAGAGAGAGAAAAAAAGGAGCACGAAAAAAGCAACTGCAGCATGACGTCGAGATGCTTGAATCAGGACGTATAATGTATATAAAAGACGAGTAGACGGCGCGCAGAGAGTATACATAAACTGCAGCGAGTTTCCCCGGGTCCTCGAGAGACATAACGCGGCATAATTTAGAAACTTTGAGTAAAAAGAAAAAGAAGAAACAAGAAGACTGCTGCAGCACTAGTGTCGTACGTGTTTTTTTTTCGCGCGAGGACACTTCTGTCTAGCTAACGTAGGGTGTGCTCAGCAGTAGTAGCAGCAGCAGCATTAAGATCCGTGAAAAGAGACTGTAATTGTCGCGCTTCGACTTCCTGGTTCCGTTACGTGCGGTGTTTTTTTTTCCCTCAGCCATTGGCCTTTCAGGTAACTTTTTGTCGACTGCAAAAGAATCGCGAACGGAGACAAAAACGACTTGTCGGAAGCTAGAATTAAATGGGCGTATTCGAGTTAATTGAACTATAAAACATAAACGTTTTATTGATCTTGCATAGGCGATAAAATTCAACGAACATAAAATTATAAATAGTGTTATTTATTTTTTTGTTCTATATACATACCTTTGAATCCAGAAAAACAGTCGCAGCGATGCCACTCGTGATTGCACTCGCCCTGTCCACGATGAGCTGAGCAATTGTTGGGGCATACTGGCACGTCGCAAGCCTCGCCCATCCACGTGGCGTCGCACGTGCAGACGCCCTCGATGCAGACTCCGTGTCCTGAGCAGTCGACGTGGGAATCCCTGCCAAACACACACATTATTATTAGTAACAAGCCTATCTTTCTCTCCATACAGATAAATATATATTATACACACTTCATGGTGTCCATTTGTATCTAATGTACAGATGAAAATTAGTGTATTTACATGAGCTATATATATACCGTGTATACGCAATTACACTATCTTATCTCGAGCAAACAGTCGGCTCATCATCAACTCGAAAAACTCGTTTCTCGTACACACACACCCTAATAATTTTTCATTCCAAACGATAAAGCATCTCTTCCCCCAACGAAAAAAAAATCTCTCCTCCCCCATGTAGGTCAAGCAAACCCCAAGAATCCCTTGAAGACGGTCTGCTTATGAGTCGCGGCCAAGTGTCAGTAAACTCGGAAGGCCGAGCGACTCGTGCCGGAGTAGAGAAGACACGCCGTCGCATTGATTCTTTTTCTTGGCGAGAGAAAACAAGGGACTCTTTTTTTACATAAGCAATCGTGTATTAATGCATCGCGTCGAATTAGTCGATAAGCTCAGTCGCGGATGCAGATATGGGGAAGTGGTTTTGTTTTGCTTTTTTCGCTCTCGCGCGCGCGCTTTGTTTGATTTATCGCGTGCGTGCAGTATTGTATGAAAGTTTTCTTTTGTACGATACACATATACGCTTCTGGTTTGAATCGATGCGTTTTTTTTTCGACGCGCGAATGTAGCGCAGAGTTTCGTATAGTCACTTTCACTTTGATTCGAAGGACTTTGATTAAATCTGATTAGTTCTGGAAGGGTTTCATCGTATACATGTAAAGCTCTCTGTCTCGGCTATTTCGTAATACACTTATCGCTGCGGATCGAAATAATTTTGAAAAATGTATATACGTTCCATACGCATGAAAAATTAAAGCGCAGGAGAGACAATCTTTCAGAAAGTGCACACGTTTCTCCGTCGAAATATATTTACACACCCAAGACAAAGCCACAAAGAAGAAGAAGAAGAAGAAGACGCGGTGGCGGCGCATCATCTCGTCTTTGTCTAGACGACATCAGCAAGCGCGAAGTGACTCAACGGCAGCTCCGCCTTATACACTACTCGTTCTCGATCTTCTCTCTCTCGAAACACATCGTCGTCGTACAGCGTCGAGAAGCATGCAAAGCGACAAAAGGATAAAAAAACACACACACCGCGTTGCTTCGCGAATAGCACTTGTTTTTCTCCCCCTTCCAAGTACATATATACACTCTCAGCAGAGAGTACTGTCTGTTTATCGAATCTCTCGCGCGGCGATTCTCTTTTCTCGAATAAAAAATAAGCACAGCACCGGACGACTACGACGACAAATTCTTATACATGACGGAGAGAGACTTTATTATAAGTATATATACGAGGGTAGATATGCATCGTAAACGGAGAGATATAAAGTGTCTTTCCGCATGAAGCTTTTAATGCTAAAACTTTCGGCGAGGATTATATATAGCTATACATACAACAGTATAGCTCGTGAATAATGAAGGAGCTTTTTTGCGCGAAACGTCTGGCGAAGTCTCTAAAGTTTCTCGGAGTGGATGAATTTGATTGACTCGCCGGCTCGCGCGCGCGAGAAGCACTTGATTGCGCTGAGAGGATCCGCCGACGGCTTTTTTTCAGCGCCGGCAATTACTTTGTATAGCTGTGGCGGCTTTTCTCTGATTGCGCCTTATGAAATCGGACTAACGTCGTATATATAATGAGGAAATTGATTTTTTTTCGGTGCGCTAGTATATTTATAATCGATATAGCGGCCGCACTGCAGGCTTGTGTTTATTTTCGAATCGGGAACGAGAGAGACGGTGTTCTGGAAAATTAAAAGAAAACGTCGACTTATATATACTTATTTGAAATATTCACGTCGATGTATATAATGATGTCGGAGCGTCGCGCGATATACACATATACAAAGCAGCATCGATTAAGGGTAATTTACTAAAAGCCCATCAGCTTGATGAATAATTTAACGTTCGATCGCAAAGCTCCTGGCGAGCAAATTAATCCCGTCAATCCCTTGATTAAACGGCTTGTGTATATTATATCTACACACAAAAAATTCGAAAGAAAAGAGCCCCTTCTCAGACAGCCACATATATGTATACAATGTATATATATATAAGAAAGAAGAAGAAGAATCCTCTCACCTGCTGGGGCAGGCGTTGATTTTGTAAGTGATATTGAAGCCGCTCATGTTGTAGGCGACATCGGAGTAAAAGTGCAGGAGGGCGCTTCCGGAGCGTGCTATAACTTCGGGAACACGCCTTATGTGATAGTCGTCCTTGTGCATGAGTCCAGTGAATACACCGAGTAATGGTGCCTCGACCGAGTCTCCGTCGAAGATGTAAAGATGGTCCCAGCCGCATTCCGTAGCAAACTCCTCGATGTGCATACGTATCGATGAATTGGCTGAGCTCTCGATCAGCCATGAACACTTGACGTCCGTCGTGTAGTTGCCCACACCGTCGTGGATGCTACCTGACGGCTCCGACAGTCTGAAATGTGTACACACGTATACATACAACTCTGGCTTTGTTAATTACGTTGTGCTCTTTGTGTATGTATGTGTGTTTGTGTGTGTTTGCTTTTGCTGGCCGTTCAACTCTCTTGAGGTGCATATATATATATAGGGAGGTACTATAGTGGGCGGAATCTTTGATTGACGATCGATTTTGCGTAAAGTGAGATATTATGACCGAATGATAATGTTTTTGGGTTCTTATCATCTTTATCATCGAATTACGTGATCTTAAACAGCTTTTTAAGTCGCCCTGAGCTTTTCGTTATCTTCACGACGCGCGCATAAAAAATGATGCCACTTTACGATGAGTGTAATCAGAATTACATCAACGCTTTTAATCGTAAAACAGAAAATCCAGCGCATATCAGCAATTTTCCAATGAAAGCCTCATCGACAGTCACACCATCGCCGCAATACACTCCGTGCGTGTATTATAACCCTCTGCACATACACGTACGCGCGTACTTGAGGTTCTCGCTGGATCGGCGTAATTAACGCGATTATATGCGTGGAATTTAGCTCGGCCCCGACCGAGGAGGTCGTCTCTCTCGACGATTCGTGTTTCTCGTCGTCGCCGTTCCGCTGCTGTATAGATATAGTTTGCCAGATGGATTAATTACCAGCGCATTTTCCCCCGGAGAGTCGTGTTTACTCGCAAACACGTGCTTGCGAGATGTACAAAGACGTTTTTGAAGAAGATTATTTTATTATTTACGAATCATCTCTTTTAGGGGGAAATATAGGGTCGGAATATTACATAAGTCGTCCCTTAAAAAATTCAAAACTAATCGAACGCTGTTATATATATATACATCAGCTGTCACGCGACAATAATGTCTGTATTTATTAAAAGTAGGTGAAACTCCACTATATATGAATTTAAAATGCGCTTTTATCATGTGATGCAGTAGGCCGATATGCATCGCTCAATTTTCAGCTGCACGAGCAGCAGCGTCAAGTGGGAAAGCAAGATAGGTGCGGCGAGGAGACGACGCTGTGTATATTATATATTATACTACATGATGTGCGGGGGAGAGTTTATTATGCGAAAACCCTGTCCGCGTAATAACATTATATAGGAGAGAAATATCCGAAGCGTTGCGTAAAAGTGCAGCAGCTTTTCTCTCTCACATATATACACCGAATATATATTTTTCGCGTTAATAACATTCGACGTGGAATTCAACACGCGCCGCCATTATCCGGAAAATATAATTCGCTCTCGCGATAAAACAACGTTAAGGAACGAATCAGTTTTCAATAATCGATAAATCACACGCAGCAGCATATACACACACTCTCTCTTGCCCCCCGTCAATTTTATATTTGTGAACAAATCCCATTATATACGGAGAGAGCGTAAATTGCTTATAGGCAGCGACGGTTGCAATTATACTCAAAACTCTATATATACGTCGAAAATCATAGCTCCGAAAATATACACAAGAGCGACGAGATATTATGCTTTTCGTTTATTATATACGTGAATTTATAAAATTTTCGCGGCTCTCTTTATTCGAACTGAGTCAGTCTCTCAAGATTGCAAACAATAATATTTCCACTTCTTGAAATATACAACCGCGTCGTCGTCGTCGGGCTGAAAATACAATGTATAACTGTACTCCTCTCGCGCGCGCCAGCGCGAATTATAATTATTATTATATAAATTCAAGTGGCCTTTACATAATTTCTCCAGCAATAGTACAGAGCCTATTAGAGTATGAAAAAAAAACAAATGATAATAATAAGAAAAACGCGTTTTATCGTCGCGAGCGTAATGAATTTTCTCTCTCTCTCTTCATCTTTCGAAGAGAGAAAACTGAAAATTCGTTCCGCATTCAGATCTCGCGCGTCGAATCAAAGCCATAAAGTGTATATAACGGCGATCAGAAATAGGTTGGAGAATTCAAGGGAGAATCCCGCGGAAAAATAAGTTGGCCGCGAGTACCTCTAATATATATATATATAAGCTACTGCTGATGTCGTTAGACTACCGCTAGCTACTCCAGACGCCGGGACTTTCACGCTGCGCCGGAAAATGGAATGGCTTATATATATATAATACTGCAAGTTTCCTCTCTTTCTGATGCGAAAGAACTTTTTGCGCAGGAAGAAAAAGAGGACAAACATTTTTCATTTAACTTGCTGAAAAAGGGCCAAGATACAGAGCGATAAATACAGAGAGAGAGAGCGAGAGAGTATTAGACCCGGATATTAATTCAGAATTTCATTGCGGACTTCCTGACGATAATGTACTCTCGATATTATTATATCATTTTTAAGTTTATTTATTATATATTGTCAGTGTCGTTTTTCTCTTTAGAAACAATATTTGAGAGAAGTGCGTGTCATAACGCGCGACATCTATTTGTTCACCTGTCTCGTATAATAAATAACGAGGAAAAAAAAAATAAAGCATTGTACGCAGATAAATCCGCTGCTGTTGCCACGAAAAAATGCCTCTTTGTATGCAAAATCTCTCGGCGCGGAATTTAGTCGCATTTAATGATAACGACGAAACTTTGTAAAAGTCGGCCCTTTTTGAAAGTAGTATAATTTTCGGTTCGCGCGCGCGCTGATACTTTTTTTTTGCGAAGCTAATTAAAAGTAACAGTATATAGTGTATGAAAAACGTGTTTTTAAATATTTTATTAATTAAAAAGCCATCTCTCACTCGTATATGTATGTCTAAATGATAGAAACGAGTACACGGCTAACAACTTAAGAAAACTCACGCAGTATATATAGCTTTTATATATATCGCGAAAAACTAGTCTTAACTAACCGTGAGATCGATCGATCAGGCGCAAAATTGCAAAAGTTCACGGAATTATCGGAAAAACTCTCTATCTCTATACTGAGAGGGCAATAAATATACAGGCGTCTCGAAAAATTCACCCGCATCTGTCTTATTATATCCCCGAACGTACATATATGAGAAATGAAAGAAACAAGTATATACAAGACGCGATAGGTCGTCGTCGTCGTCGTCGATAGCCGCTGGAATGGCCGATTTACCGTTAACGCGTGCGTAGCAGCAGCAAAGCGAGAGAGACGACTCACACGTACGCACTAACGAGAGATTTTTCGTCCGACTCTTTATTCGGGACGAGCAGCTCTCTGTGTTGAGGTGGAGCTGATCCTTAAGTATATATATTTTTTTCTGACTGACCTTCTACCCACGCACTTATTATAACGTTATTTTTGCTAATGTAGAAATAAAGTCTTTTTTTTTATTTTAGTATAGGAAGTGAGAATTCAATCCGAACACGTCTACGAAAAAGTCGCAGATTTCGAATGTAAATGACCGCGCTCGCTCGCGCGATGTTAAAAATTAAAATGCTTACACTGACTCACTATAAATATATGACTCGCCGAAAAAAGTATCACGTATATACGTATAAAGAAAAACCTGTTTCCGAGAGACGAAAACGTCGATGCAAAAATTTCGTTCTCTCTATACCTAAAAGAAAAGAAAAGAAAATAACGTCGACCGAAAAAATCAGGCTTTGATCGACTGAACCACATTTTTTCTCTCTCGTGTGTGTTGCACTGCACGTCGATGCGATGAAGAACGAGATAAGCACCGGTCGAAGGATGAGCGACATCAGTGCCTTAGGGGCCTTTTCGATATAGTTACGTGTGATGCATCGCCGGCGATTCTCTCTTCTTTGTTTTTTTGCAGATTAATTTAATCGCGTTATAAAAGCGCGCGTTGATCGAGAGCAAAACAATGCGTAAAAATTTCTCCGATGCTATAATATATACACAGAAGACAATCGTTAGGACTTCGTATTTAAAAACGATATATTGTTAATCGAGCAATTCGACTAACCGTTATGATACTCTCTGAAGACAAGAGTGTACACAGGATGAATAATTAATGCGCTATGGAAAAACGTGCATTGAAATGCTGCAGTTGATAAGTTGAAGAGAAAGCGAATATACCAGCTAATAAATAGTGATTACATTATCGTAAAGAATTCCGGACGTTATAATGTACGCTTTTTTTTTTACAACGAAAGAGGGTGTACGAGAGCGAAGGAAAATATGTGACCTTATGGCTGTACTACAGTCATAGAGTGTATCAGATGACTGATCATTGTCATTGCTCCTGCTGTTATTACATGTCATTATAGATACACTTATCAAATAGATAAGCTTATATGCATGTGTCACATAGAAATTTGAACAATTAAAGCAATTATCAGATACTAAGAATAGATTGAAGTAAATATAGCTGACCTTGAGATAATTTGCTTGAAAGTAATCGAGTGGTTAGTAATTTTTATGGTGAAACAAGTTGTTAATAAGTGTCAGCTGTCTATTACAGGTACATAAGTATGCGAGCGTTCTATTGTGTATGAACTTGTATGCAACAATGAGCGGTTTATTGTAACGTATCTAATTTTAAAAGCTAATAATTTCTTTCTTTTTACTGTGTAAACATCATAATGGCATTTGCATCATTGTTTATGTACACTGTGCACACATAACGGGCAGAATCATTTCTCAACTCTGAATCAAAATGTCAACTTTTAACTATCCCAGTCAGTATATTTTTATACATGACAGTTAGATTGACTCTCCAACAGGGTCAGAGGTGCGCGTACAATATTCCATTATCTCATTGAATTAACCTCAATGCAGTATTGCTCTTGAGCACATTATGCAAATGGAAGTTCAAAAGACAATAAATTTTCATCATCGCCATAGTTTCATAATCAACTTTCACTAATGCCTAACCCGACTGGAAGTCTAGATTTCACTCCTGTCTTGTTTAGAATCGAATCAAACAGAGACTCTACAACAAAAGTGTGTACAAGGGTGAGAGAAAAAAAAAAGTTATCAAGTATTAAGGGCATGAAAAAAGATGCACTAAGAACCAACCTGACTTTGCTAGCGCAGTATTGACAGTTGGGTCCTTGCCAGCCCTCTCGACAGAGACAGCTCCCATTGACGCAGTTCCCATTGAGGCAGCTGTCGAGGTCACACGCGGAGGCGTTAGCCCCGACGATGCTGTTCTGTGAGCTCGCAGCAGCCGTCTCCAGAGGTGCCGCGCACTGCAGCAGCGTCGTCCAGACGACGAGGCTCCAGAGCAGCTGGCCGGCGCTGCCGGTACGCCTGGGCTGCAGCAGCCGCCGGCCAGTTTTCTCCTCCTCGTCTTCAGCAGCTTCGGCGTCGACTCCGGCCCGGGCTTTTCGCCGGTACTTGCACTTATACAGGAACAAAAACATCTGCGCGGCTTCTGCCATTTTGGTAGGCTTCCATGTCAGCGCGCTGAGACAATGGCCGACGGCGACGAGCTCTCTCGCGGCCCTTGCTTCTTCTTTCCACTAAATAATGTATAAACACTCGGAGAGGGCGCGAGGCGTACTGCGGCCCCGCCTGTCTCTCGGCTTGCTGCCTACTCGGCGACGTCGTCGTCCTATATTATTGGTACTGGCAGGAGCAGGAGAGCGGCAGGAGCACTACTTCCTCGCCGCTGATGTGACTCCTCCGGCAGACGACGTTCCTACTGCTGCTGCTGCTGCTGCTGCTGATACGGACGACGCGCCAGCAGCTCCGCATCCCCATCGTCTCACGCAGACAGGCCAGTGTTGTATAGTAGAGGGTGTTATCCACCGTTGCGACTGTCTGATGGCTCTTCGCGGAAATCCGAGACGCGCACGCTGACCACCTGGCGGACGACGGTAGACTGTAGGTAAGTATACACCACAGTATACACTATACTCTGTACACTGTGTGTAGTGCGAGTGCAGCGATCGAGCCAACGCCGCTGCCTGGACTACTGTGGAAAGACTAGGTGAGTGTACACGCGCGGCCGCCGCGAGAGAGATTACGGTGCACGCACGCACTTGCGCCTGCTGGCTGCAGCTGTGTCTGTCTGTATTTGCAGCTGTGTGGGTGGGTGTCGGTGTCGTCGAGTTCACGGGCGCGGACTGCGCTGGAGCCAGTGATGGGCATAAGGCAAGGATTTCTATATTCAAAGTGCTGCCAGTTCAGTTGACTATGTTCAGAGCGGACCATCGATTTTGGTATCCAACTTCAAGTCGTTTAATCGAGTACGAAATACGAATCAAGTTATCTCCGTTTTCGAAGGTTTATCATTCCTAGCGAGTAAGTAACCACCGAATTTTGGGTGATTATTAGTTTCGGTGGCTATTTCAGTGGTTATTTCGGTGGTTATCTGCTATTCTGTTGTACCGACCTAAGCAGTGCAGCTTACGTACAAAAGGTGGCGCGTAATTGCCCGGCGAAATTGAATTTAGCCAGCGAGGTCGATGACGTGACAAGTAATTTGTACTATTTTATAACTTTAGCAGAAAGTTCTATAATTATTTTTTCAAATTTCCCGCCTAGGTTAATAATCGCTTAGTCGGTACAGTAGATTCTCCTACAGAAACTGTAAACAATAATGTGCGGTGTGAAAAAAGGGAGCTTGAGCTTAGTATTAAAAATTACTCGAGAAATGTAGCGCGTAAGCTTTGGCAGCTCCGTCTCTGTCGGAAGGAAACTGGGGGGAGACATCATTTTTCTCTTCGTCCATATATTATAGTATAACAGCTTCGACGCTTGTATATTAGCATCATTTGTACCAAATAGCTCATAATCTTCATAGTTTATATACAAACATGTGCCTTTGGAGGGGATAAATCGTCTTTATAGCAATACCTACAGGTCAGCCAGCAGTATAAATCGGCACACGATATAGGTATTACCGATTTCTCAATCCGCAAGAACATAATTATCTTCGAAATGGCGAACGTGGAAAGTGATCAAGCGAATTTGAAGAACACATTGAAGAGGACCTTCGAGATGTTGGAGGAAAAGGAGAGTAAATTATCAAAGTTATCCCTGCATACGGAACTTTACGTTAGGTGCATAGTCGAGTCAAAGATGAAGTTGAACGTGCCAATGTTGATGATGGACGAGAATGACCCGATGTGGCTGGGAATACCAAAGATATCAAATTTTTTCAAAAAGTGTCAGGCTGAGCTAACAGCCATGAAGAATCACAAGTTTGAAGGTAGTTTGGTTGACTATTTCGCTTTTTTAACGGAGCCGTTTTACGTATTGGATCATCATGTCAGGAATAATCATATCGTCAAAGAGTTCGAGAGTGTAAACTACAAGACCCTTTACCCGATTTATGGCCTGGATTTGTGGTTGAGATTCGACGCTGTTGTTGTTTGCAGAACGGCGAGCGAACAGGGTGACACGTGCAGATTGAAAGTGTTCTTTCGAGAAATGTTCAAAAATAAGTATGAAAACGAGAGGAATACAGTTCGGCAATTGGTCAAGTACGAGGTCGGAATGAACAAGTTGGTGTTCAACGAGCAGGAGCTGTTGAAGGAGTTCAGACACTTCGAATTAAGACCAGAGATGTTCCATTATTACAAGGAGTGTCAGGTTGAGTTGGAGAGTATGAAGAATCACAAGTTTGAAGATACTTTGGTTGCGTATTACGCTTTTTTAAAGGAGCCGGAAGACGTATTGGCTCGTTATGTGAGGAATTCTCAAATTGTGGCAGAGTTCGAGAGTAAACATTACGAGACACTTTACCCGATTTATGGCTCGCTTTTGACAATGTCTTTCAACGAGGCTGTTGCCAAACAGAAATTGATGGATCATGTATCCACTATATTGTGTGCGACTCTGCAGTTTGCTGAACCAAACCACGTGGCTTTTGAAATTATTTTTAGATATTTGAGTAAGAAAGATATCGATTTTATTGTCAACGGTGCTTAGATTGCGCTGCTTACTTATATATTTAAAACTATAATATGCAAGGTGTGAATATACTGAAATAAATAATATTTTACACTATAAAGATGAAGTATTGTAAACAAAGAATCGTACGCTGGATTAGTGCGTATTTGTTTACAAACCGTCAAGGTCTTCTTATGATTCTTTTTGTATGCGTAATTAATAATAAATATTCTATAAAACCAACATTTTTTGCAATTTTTTTTTAAATGATATTAATGATAACCTTTATATACCTTCTATTCTGAGAACCTCCGGCATTAAGTGAGTTTCTTTGGCAAAGACATCTATCTGATAAACAAATGAACTTTTTGTTAAAAATCAATCGAGAGTCAACGAAAGGGCGAACATATTTATATAGGTACTATTCAATTTTCTATGAAAGTTGCGCATTTGATGATTTTCTTCGACAACCATACTCCGCTGTTATATTGCCAATAGTTTTCTGTAATTTACAATTCCGAGTGCAGCCTGTAACAGTTTCAGTCGTATCAGCCGCGTACTTATATAAGCTCGTATCATTTAGTAGCAACATCAGTCGGTCAAGTAGTCATGCCCCTTAAAAACGTTCTCAATCTTACCAACCGAGTTACAGCGCTCTTCTTTACCATGAATCAGCCGACAAAGACGATTTCTGCTCTACCTCTTCTATATCATAGCCCGCATATAATAGAATATCCGCACCTACTCTCGCTTTATCATTGTCAAGCCTATAATTATCAATGTTCCGGCCTCGAAACGCACCGCGCATGCGCGCAAAAGCTCTGCTACGCCGCGCGATACAATTCCCTCGCACACGCCTCTGAAAAATAAATTGTCCACACGTGTGACGTGTCAATCCGTCGCTCCCACTATCATCCGTTCAATCATATATACACACATGATCGCCTGAGGAAAAAAAATCGCGTGTTACAGCAGGTATTACGTATCGCCTCGTGTGGGGGGACGACGAGCCTACCCATCATATCGTGTAACCTCGCACTTGAGCCCGCAGCAGTAGAGCCAGTGTTTGTGTGTATGTATATAATATGTATTATATACACATGGCGCGTGAGAGAAGAGAGAGGGTCTTGGAGGAGTAAAGTAGAGGGAGAGCTTGCGCTCGCGCCATGGACCGTGTGTGGCTCACAGACTGATGGCAGTTAAGGATCGTCCACTGGCAGTGAACTCAGTGAACAAGTGAAGCTCGAACGGGAAACGTCGTCGTACGACTTTCGACAGCAGCGACACGTGTGTTACTCTGTTGTCGCGGCGACGAGCCGCCTTCTCTCTTTCTCTCTACAAAGTAGTGTTTACGTGTAGCTATAGAATTCAGGCCGCAACAGCTGTAGTCGGGAGACTACTGCTACCCTTTCGACGCTAACTATTTCGGCTGCTGCTGTATCTTTTGGACGCGTTCTGGTAGGTTATGTGTTATTTTTTGCTTCTACGGCTTGTAGTCATTTTTACGATGGAGAAACCGCGATGCGCATATATATTATTATTACACTCTCGGCTCTACCTTTCTAATGAGATGCCCGGCTCTTTTTGATTTTTTCTTCGTGTTATATAGCCACAGGCATAAATCGACTGCGCTCACGTTCCTTTCTATATATAATACCACGCACAGGTGCACGTTATATATATATATATATATATATATGCGAGCGAAAGAGAGGGGGCCCTTCCGTGATACACGGCTTTTCCCGCTGGAATGTGCGCAGTGTGTTTACTTTACGTATGCTAACGAGGAACCGAAGTATCTTTTTTTCGGCGTTAGATAGTCGTACTTTATGCAGCCGGAATATACTTGAAATTTCAATATGCTGAGAGGTAGCATAGCTGCATACTGTATGTCGATGACTATGCGATGAATAATTATTATTCGAGAACTGGAAGCACGTGTGGAGTGTTTAATCAGCTCATTATCATAAACCAACTGATAAGAAATTTTGAAAATTGTTATAAATGTAGGATAGTCGGGAAATCAATGCTGTGCATCTTATAGATGATACCACCTGTTGTCTCCCTTCGTTTTACTCCAAAATTTCGTTTCTATATGAATTGACACGCACACTCACTTCTGTTTTATCAGTCGTAAATTTTCGCGCGCGATAATTACTTATTATCTCCGCGTGTCTGAAACTACACAATCCCAAAATTCCAAGGAACAATTGCAAATCAATAATACTTTATCCCATTTAATTATCTCTCTTTCGAGACTACTCCGATATAGTATGCAAATGTAGCGCAAGGTTCCCTAATAAATGAATCTCGTACATATATATAAGTATATAAAGTTTTGTTTACTTTCTCGAATTGGGAGCATCAAGGGGTGATAGGTTGATACACTCGGCTGACTCTCCGCGAGTAATGATAATTTACGCAACGTCTCGCCGACAAGCTTATTATCGTCATCGTATATAATTTTCGATGTAACTGACTTTTCCGCGCGCCCCCAGTGACAGGGCGACGATAAGCCGTGAAAGGCGGCGCATGTAATAAAAAAAGTGAAGAAATTTTGAAATCGTTGCGTAACTAATATGTATTCATATGTTAGCTCTTCTCTCATTAATTCACGTCCGTTTCCAAATTCGTGTAAAACTGACGTAACGCCTGACTATATCCCAGTGTAATAAACTCCTCGTGTGTCTTCTGGTATATTACATACGTGCAATCATCTGTTTCTGTATATATATATAACATACTTCCGACCGCATTGTTTACAACCTCGAGCCGCGACGCGACAATATATCGTATTAGTCAGCGTAATTCGCGAATATTTAAAAATACAATGTATATATATAGCAGAGAACGACATTCTACCCAGATCCGGAATCATTTTTACGCGCGCGAAACTTACTGGCCCTGAAAATTTTTTATCACGAGCCTCTGCAGCCTTTTATATATATGTATATAACAGATAGACACTTGGCGGAGCGATGTCATTGACCTCCGCGTTTCTTTTCTCTCGTTGCATAGTTGTACCTATACAATAGTGTACAGGCGCGTGCGCAGCTCTGTGTGTGTATATCTATACATATGTAGTATATTTGCTATAGTATACATAGTGAAAGTATATACACGGTATATTGTATGACCATTTGTTTCTCTTGCAGATCGATGAAATTCGGATTCTGAGAGACGTATAGACACAGCACATCCTTGAACAATGGAGAGGACTAACGGCCAGGCGACCGTCTCCACTGAGTGTCTAGACAAGGATCCAGAGCATGTCAGAATTGGTGGACTCGAAGGGTGAGTTAAAAAAAAAATTTATATATACGAGCGTGTAACAATTTCAATGGCATCTTAATTGTCAATGGTATGATATATCGCACGCGTATATAGTGCTTAATCTACCGTAATCAAGTAGACGATTTAATCTCGTCGTATATAAAGTCAGGCGAATCGCGGAATCGCTTATCGACGAAAGAAGCGCCTGCGTTTGAAATTCGCGTGATAAGCCGTGGATTAACCGTAATATACCGAATTTTCCGCGCTAAAAATTCTGCCGGTTGTTTTTATCGCTCTCGTACGATGTTTGATATATAAGAGCATATATGTTATAGATTCACGGGCTGAGTACATACACTGTGTTTTCTTGGAATTTTTCAACTGAGGAAGAATGATGATGATTTAATATCATCGTAAACGTGCGCGAGTGTATAAAATAATTTCTCTCTCGGCTCTAAGATTGTTTATACTTTGTTTTATCTATTGAACAGACGATAAAAAGCTTCTTCGCAAGACAATTAAATGAGTCACTTTTGTATGTGAAATAGTTTTTCACTCTCTCTCTCTCTTGAGAGGAGTATATAATAAATCTTTTTCAATCAGCATACTCAATTCGCCTTCACTTGTCAATTAAAAGCACTTGACTAATTTAAAGAAATTCGTTAAAACTTATTGATATTATCGCTCGAACGAAAGACGTGAAACGATGATCTACATATGTATATATGTATGATATATACGAGGTATTGAGAACAGCATTATTTTCAAGTTAAGATCGTATTACAGCCTCTTGAGCCACATGCACGTGACGTTGTTCGAGACAATGAGGAAATATTACATTGTATATGTGTGTGTGACATGCGTCGAGTTGTTAAACTAATCGATAAATTATAATTAGGGCTGCATTGAATGCAATTGGAACGTAATAATCTGAGTGACGAATATATACTTGTACGAGGGTCTTTAACCTCGTTTAATATTACGAATCAAGAATATTGTACACTCAGCTATAGTGTATAGTTTAAATCTGTTATCGAAGCATTTCACAATTAGTTTTAACTTTTTTATTCATAAAAAATGTGAGGATTATTCGTCATTCAATATACTATATTGATTATACAGTATTACCAATAATGATACATAATCAAAAATAACAATCCTACCTTATCAAAGTGCAAAGTGACATCGTTGATCGATCCTCCTTCGGGAATCACAGGAACTTATTTGCATGATTTGAGATGTAATTCTTATATATCTTGATTGATGAATCCAGTGTCTGTCGCGATCATTGATTAGACGTTCCGTCTGCGCAATATATCAAAGAAGAGTATTGCGAAATCGCTCGTTAAATAGTAATTAGAAAAATTAAAATCAATATATTCATATACGAGAATAATATAACCATTTATTAAAAGTTGAATATATATGAGATAAATCAAGAAATAAATGTTTTTGTTTCAACTTTTCAGAGGAGCTACGCACTCGACGCTGTACGTGGTCGACGGAAGGGGCAAGAAATTAGCCGAAGTTAGAGGTCCTCATACGAATCACTGGGTAAAGTGTCGTACATTATTTTCAAAGCGCGACACGAAACGCGCTCATTGAAGAGTTAACGACTGACCGCAACTGCGTCATCATTCGATCTCGACTGCATAAGCGTATTACTAGCCGGAAAAAAATAACGTTTTTCTCTCGTTTCGTCTTAGTCTTTTTTTTTTCTTAAGTGCGCATTCAGTGGCTCTCGTAATTTTCGAAATATTCAAAAGTTATTAAGTTCCTGGAACGTTGGGTAACAGTCGAAATCAGTATGTTATTCAGAAAATGAATGATTAATGAATTCTCTGATGTAATCCTCGTATGCTTGTCTTATATGATAAAGTAATCGCAAGAAACCCAGGAAAAGAATATACAAATGAAGCAATTATTTTCGAAAATAATCTATGTAGTTGCAACCCAACCCACTCAATCAAGTAATTATACATACATCACGTCCAGTAGTCTAAGCTCGACAATTACCATCACTAGCTCCAAGTTATCCAAGAATAAAACAGAAATTAATCGCTCACCCCATCTACATCGGTATATCATCCCATAGAAATAGTATCTAATACGTTACGTCAATAATAATAAAAAAAAACTCTTATCAAAGCTGTGAAGTCGCGCGATCGCGTCCCGTCGCTTCTATATCTCTTGCCATTGTCTCGCGCGCGACGCGGAAAATCGCGCGTGAAAAGGGACACGATTGGCATTCGAGGGCAAGCTTTAAAAGCTCTCGCGCAGAGATGCAAGCTCGCTCGCGCGAGGGAGACCATTTACGAGCGTTAACTGCGCTTTATTATATGTGTGTGCGAGAGCTAGTATAGTGCAGCCGGTCTCGCTTTCTCTGTCGCAGCGTAGTTACGCAATCACCCCCGTACAATTGGAGTCGATGCGGTCAGATCTATCCAATCAATATAATGACGACGTGAGTATATAGCGCGAAGAAGACTCGACGCATAGTAGCGCGTTCGTCGTTGTCGTTACTTTTTTTAACTACATAGCGGGCGACGCGATGGTTATGTCGGTATTATTATATTTTTGTTTTGTAAGTCTGTTTCGAGAGAATTTAATGGATGATTATGTTACAGGTATTGGGGTTGGAGGAAACGGTCGCCAGGATCCATGACATGATCGTCAGGTCGAAGGTGGAGCTTGGAATTCCGGAAACAGTGCCGTATGATATTGTTGTAAGTGTAAATTTTGATTTATAATAAATATACTGAGTCACTCTTAATTTGAAACAATCTTCTTGGAGATGCTGCGTCCTGATGAAAAAAAATGGGTCGAGTATCTAATTTATTAGCGTTGAGAGCTTTTTATGAAGACGCTGTAAAATACAACTGTAATTCGCAGACGAGTTTATTTTTAGATTTCGCGATAAGAAGAGTTGAATTTTTTTTGTCTTCCAAGTACACCGCGTTTTACAATGCTGTTATGCGCATACTCGAATTGACAAATCAATTGTAAATTCTTTCATCAACCATTCGAAGCATTCGATAAGCATTTCAATTGACGAATACGTTCTACATTTCACTAGCAATAGCAGTAGGAGAGTAAGAAAATGATATCCTTCATTCTTCAACCCGGAAGAAATTCAATTTCATCTCTCCAAGCTGCCTACACTCACGAGAAAGAGCTTTCATTTTTATCCGATCGACCTTGTCGAGTAGGTCATAATTTTCGTTTAAGTGTGCGAGCACAGAGTATATGTAGTACCTGCAGACAACGCAATTTATTATGCTGATGGAAACAACGTAATCATATCCATCTTGTCTATCTGTAAAATTTCCAGAGTCTATATAGCAGTGCACTTTCAATCAAAGCTTCGATTAAAGTACCTCGAAGAATTCCACTTTCCAAAATCGATATTCGCATATATGGGACTTTATATAGGAAATATACACAGTGGCTTCGAGTGGTATATCTTAATTTCTTGTTGCTTCCGAGAAGGATGATTCGCATTGCAATTAATCGAAGAGATAACTAGCAGGGTTTTGTAACGAAGAAATATCGCTGTTGGTTACATACTTTAATTATACACTGAACTATGCGTTAAGCGATTATCTTATCTGTATCGAATTTGAGTACAACAGGTTATCAATTGATCCAATTTTTTAAATCAAAATATCACTATATACCACCAAATTTGTTAAATCTGAACTTTGTTCGCTACTGAATAAATTTAAATGAATATACGAGTCGTTAATAAGGATGCGACGTCTAAAAAAGGAAACGATGCAACAAAGCAATTGTTCGGCGAAGAAAATTCTAGCGGTATCGCGATGCCTCCTCATAAGTGCCATTAAAGTGCCATAAATCATCATTTCCTCCTTGCGTTAGTGAAAATATATATACATATAAGCACGTGTCGTTCAACGCGAAAAAGATCGTCACGCGACAACGACGTCGTCTTCAAAAGTTCACGTCGATGCGTGTCTTTTTTTTATAGCTTAATTGGCTATAATCATCGGTCGTCGTCGTTGATATTTCAATTGTGAAAACATTATAATTGTATCCTCGTGATATGGCTACGCTACATCAGTATATGTAATTATAGTTATACATAAATATAGTCGAGCTGGATTATAATATTTTTCTTTATTAAGAAAAAGAAAGGAAATTGTTATAGATAATGAATATAGAGATAAGAATTCGATATACCTTTCACTATCAATCAAAGAAATGAAGGTCAATAATACGAGTTTGTTTCAAGCCCACATTACAACAAGCTTTTCGGACACCTTCGCCCTTCAAACACCAGTCGTCCGTCCTCGTTCTCCAACATTGACCCACATCTAGTACACATCACACACACACACACACAGACCATATTAAGTCGTCCCTAAAAACATACACGACCCGCATTACATAGGTATCCCATGAATAATCATGGCTACAATAATCAGGCTTGTTTCAGGGTCTGAACTTGAGCGGCTGCGAAGAGGAGAAGAGCAACAGACTGTTGGCCGAGACACTTCATCGGCTCTATCCTACAGCCTCGCGAGACTACACCGTCGGTTCGGACACCCTTGGCAGTGTGAGGGCAGGTGTTTCCAACGGCGGAATCGTACTCATCTCCGGCACAGGCAGTAATGCTCTTCTCATCAATCCAGATGGAAAGACTTATGGCTGCGGTGGATGGGGTCACATGATGGGCGATGAGGGTAGTGGTGAGTATTTTTTAATATTTTTTTTATTGACGTTATTTGATGTGGTTACGCAACGATTCCGTTTTATGAAAAGACGAGAGGAGTAATCAACACAGACGCTGTGGTAATCCGATATACTCCGTAGCGACATGGCTCACCTTGTTCGCTATTATTTTTTCTTCGAAACTATCGATTATTTATACCCTTCGAAAATACGTGTTATGGAGAACGTTGTTTTTTTTTAATTTAAATGACGATGTTTACGAAAAATCGATCCTTTTTGGGTATTTAAAAGAGTAAATCAGTTATAAGAAGAGTTGGAGTACAAGAAAAGAGTTTCGATTTCAGCTAAAGTTTGTTAAAAAGTTCGTTCGAAAAATTATGAAAATCTCGATTTTTCAAGAAATTAAGTCTTTTCTTAGCCATTTTCAAATGCTCACAACTTTTTATCCGAGAGCGTTAATTTTTTTTATCTTTAGTTCAAATCGAAGCTCTTTTAAAGCAAGATTTGAAAAAAGATCGCCGTTTCTGAACACGTCAAAATTTTAGATTCTACATCAATTCAATCAAATACTGTCAATTATTTTGCAAATATGAAAAACTCAATATTATGTGTTCGGTTGGAGGATCGTCTCTTCCGGGCAGATAACACCTATATGCTGCAGTGAGTCACGTCACGTTGATTTTTATTCAGCTGCGAGAGTACGTACAGCTGAGATAATAAGATATGAATCGCACACGATTGCGAGTGATTGAGAATAACTCATAGCAGTTTGTTAATTATAACAATTCGTGCGTCCACGTACATGTGACAAAATTGGAGCAAAAATTAATCGATATCAAGATCGAATATTCGCTCGACTTGTTTTGCTGCGAAAAAATGTCTGTTGTAATATTTCTGCTGATGCTATACGAAGCCACGATGTAACATTTCGTCACACCCCGATATCCTCCGAGGAACAAAGAGGTTAACGATTTTTCAAAATTTTCAGCTTACTGGCTGGCACATCGAGCTTGCAAGTACGTCTTCGACGACCTGGACGGTCTGACGAGGTCACCACAGCCGATATCGTACGTCTGGCCTGCCATGAAGCAGTACTTCGACATCACCGACCAGCAGAGCATGTTACCTCACATCTACGCCAATTTCAACAAGTGCAAGTTTGCCATGTTTACGAAGGAGCTGGCTCTCGGCTGCGAAAGGGGAGATCCTCTGTGTCTCGAGCTTTTCCGTGAAGCTGGTGTTATGCTTGCCAAACACGTCGACGCCGTTTCCCGCAAGGCGCACAATGTACGAGCTTTGTCTATTTTGTATCGCTTGGCTTTAAATAGATCGGCTATTTTTGTACTAATTTATATCATTTTTACGATTCGAGTTGAAAAGTTTCTGGAAATGTATTCGCTGATGTTTTGGATATTTTCGCTTCCCTTATCGAGATACATAGATTCCAAAATTAGTGTCTCACTATGTAGTGTAATCTTTGTTACCTTTGAAACTTACGTACATAGTAAAACATTTTGTTAATTAACTGATTCTTGGTTAGTTATAACAACAATGTTTTTATGGAAAATTATTTTGAAGTCTTTGTGTCTTGATAAGCGAAGCGAAGAAATTTCTGCAAACTCACACTCACTGTGATCGATAAATCGAACCACTTTTATTAAAAGTAATTAGCGAGTAATAGAGCCATTTCTAATACAATTTTTATGTTATCAGCAATCTGTTGTTTGGAAAATTTGTGGAAAACGAGGATTCCCAACTTCTGTGTAATTTTATGTTGACTTTACGATTAGACACTATCGAGTATACAAACATCATAACCATCTGCTAGCGAGTCATTGTTAGCTCGAGGATAGTCCATCTATTTCCATCCGTCAACAACATTAACGTTACATATAGATAATTAAATTTTCAGGATCTGAAACTGGAGAAGGGCGGAGTGAAGGTAATCTGTGTGGGCTCGGTGTGGAAGTCGTGGCAGTACCTCAAGTCGGGCTTCATCGACGAGATCCACAGAAGCGGCGTTGTCGACGAACTCACACTTCTGCGACTGACCACCTCCGCTGCTCTCGGTGCTTGTTACATCGCCGCCGACAAGCTCAACTGCAAATCCATGAACAAGACATTCCAGACTAACACCGAGAAGTTCTATCACTACAAGCGCGATAATCTGCCGCCGGCCTCCAACACGGGATACGTTTCCTACAAACTCACGGCCACCTGCGACAACGGCGTCGCGACAACACCTACCGCTACGTCTGGATACAAGAATAACGTCGAGCAGAGCATCGAGATCAGATAATCGCGTTGTATACACACGTAGACGGGGAGAGAGAAGAGATCGAGTCCGTTGAGATGCTCATTATCGTATTTATTAATAAGTATGATATGATTAATAGAATAACCGAGC
Source organism: Cecidostiba fungosa (assembly GCA_900474305.1). NCBI lineage: Eukaryota > Metazoa > Arthropoda > Insecta > Hymenoptera > Pteromalidae > Cecidostiba > Cecidostiba fungosa. The sequence continues at coordinate 27,549 of UCOJ01000455.1, read as the reverse complement.
TTGCGAGCGGACACTTTCTAAAGGGGCGAGCTCGACTTATATTGTCGTCGTTTTCAAAGTTTAGATTTATAGCTAGCTTTTAATGTCGCCAAATTAGTCGTCGAGAGTTTTGTCTTCTTTTGAAAAAAATTTGTTAGTTTTTTGCGAGTAGGCGCGGAGAAATTATTTGTTGTATAATTCTGCGGTTACAGTAGTGCAAACGGTCGCGTTTGAATCAAAATTCGATAAGTTATATATGTATAATATGATTATAGAACATTTTTCCAGACAAGGAAATTTTTGCCGAGAGACAATAGAAACTTGTTTTCCGTAAGAGTTGAGTTTGGAAAATTATGCTTTGCGCTGAGAGAACACACCGTTTAGAAAGTGCTTTTGCAATCTTGGACATGTTAGAACAAATATAGGAAATTCGTAGCAATGCAGTGTGCATTTTCGGATAAAAGCGTCAGATGTATACAAAGAAGTAAATCTGATCTGTACAAGACTATTATTTCGAGTGATGGAAGAAAAAAAGAAAGATAAATGGAAATATTTTTATACAACATGTATACTTTGCGAGAATTTTCTGGTAAAGTTCTCGAGAAAAAAAAACGAGGAAAATTTTTGATTTGTAAAGTGCTTGTTGAAGCGAGTCTCTTATGTTGTAATTTAGAGTTGAGAACTCTGATTAAAATTATATATATACCATATAGACACTATATATATGAATGTTTACCTGATTTTTCATTTGTTTCTGTTCTTAAGTTGAATACATAATATGCAAAACAAATGCCTATATTCCTGTTTCTCCATTTTTACCTTTGGAAAAATCATGGCGTTCAAAACATGTCAAAATTAACAAGTAATAATAACCTAAAATTCGTGGTTTGAGAAGAAATGTTTGGAATCGTTGGTTTAATTAAATATGCTGTAGACTGGACACTCTCCATTATTTGTGGCCTCATAAAGGGCGTTGTTTATTTCTTTTTGTTTGTGATTTCCGTAATACTTCTATGCTTGTCCATGTCCTTCACGGCAGTATTGCTGGTAATCCTTTTTGGCTTTTTCGTGCCGTCTGACATCGATGAAAATTCTGACAGCAATGAAATTTGAAATTCCCCTCCTGAGATGCGATGCGTGAAATACGTATATTGAAGGTATACAGAAATTCTATAGATTTATGAAAAAAATAGATTTTATTGCTTTATCACAATATGTTTGTGTACAATATAATATCGATTCCACAAGCATACAGTATCGATCTTATAACTTCAAGAAGATTTTAACATTGAAGCGGAATAAACTGACCTTGTAAGCGTGGTTGTTTAAAAGTTCGTACGCGTAGAATTTTGCAGGTATGCTTGCATGCAATACTCAACAATGATTGTTAATTTTAAACGCTAAATTTACATTATATTCAAAATTTACAATTATGTTGCTAGATCATTTTTACTTTATTAAAAAAATAAAGCTACGTTTCAATTGCAAGTTGATTTAAATCTAACCCGACCAAATGCGTGTGTCCGAGCATTTTTTTAAACCTCTAGTTAGAATTTAAATTCTTATAATACATTAACAATAAACTTACGTAACGTTTTTCTTTTTCTCAAAATTGGATTAGGTACATGAGTAATTTTTTATACACATTATGTAGCAAAAAAAGTTTCAATGCTAGCCGCGTCCACGTATAAAAAGAACATATAATTTTCAAATATAACATTTCGTAAATTATTTTCAACAACTTTGCAATACATCCTATAAAAAAAATACCAATGCACAATAAACTAATAACATAAATTATAATCTATTTATAGATATGTAATATCGTGTTCTAGAAATCAAACTGGTGTAATAGGTGTGATTTTTCGAATAGAAATAGGTTCCTACTCTTTGATGCTAATAGCTCTTGCAAGTAAATGATACTACCATAACAATGGTAACTTGCATTGCACATAATAAATAGATTTTTAACAATTAAAGTTTGTTAAAACTAAACAACTAAATCATCTCAATGTTTTAAATCGAATATTTCGATCAACAGTGGTTCCACACTGGATGGGTTAACGTTCAAATATACGCCAACCACCTCGTCGTTGAGTCTATGTAATTCTGATATCTTCTGTATTAATTTAAGGAAAGTCGATTTCGCTTCGCATCCAGGATATATGCTCTCCAGATATCGTCGTAATAAATAATAGTAAGAGTTCTGAAACCAAAGTAATCATTTAATCTGATTAGATTTGTTTTATGAGATAGTTATTGAACATTTCTAGTGCATCAAACATAACGAGCTTACTTGTTCAAGTTTGATAACGTCGCTATGTACTACTCTGGGTCTATCAGGCGAAAAAAGTGCTATTGCACTCAATATCAAGATAATATTTTCGTCTCGCCAGCGTGGATCGAAAGTCCTTACGAATCTTGAGTGTTCAGCATAAAGATTGCCTTTAGCTTCTTTAAGAACGTCTACTTTAATTTTAGACATTCTATCTTGACTATGTGGAATTTTCCAAATATCTTTGTCAGGATCATAATTGATCGCTGATCTTAATATCATCATTTCCGTACAACCTCCCTTTAGTAAGGCAAGTTGATCCTCTTGACACATGTTTTTAAAAGCGTTGATTTTTTTCGACATTTTAATCAGTCTTCGAATAGCTATCGCGGTCAAATTAATGACGTCCAACAGCATAGGATCTGATTGACCGGAATTGCCCTTTAAAAAAGAACGACGTTATTATACATAACAAAATAAAACATCATTCTATCCAAATAAATTAAGCCTACCTTAAATCTACATTCTTCACCAACCAAATTTGTGATGTCGTCGTCGAGTGGTGCTAGGAGTGCCTTATTTGCTACTATGAGCTCATTCAACTTGGCCCTCTCAGCATCGTTCAATTCTCTGCTATTTTGATTACCTCCTAAAGTTGAATATGCAGAAAACTCTAGCTTTATAGCTTCACATAATATTGATTCGATTGAGTTGGCAGCTATGGGTATTCTGAAAATTAAATATAATTTAATTAGTATTTGCCGTTTATATATAATGGATTATAAATCGTTATTTTGACTGTACCTTTGCACATCTTGCAGAACGTCTCTGGTAACATCTTCACTAGTGTTATTCCATTCACTTAGCACATTATTATCGTTATTTTGATTTTGGTGTTCTTCTGGTGTACACCGGTTTGTAATTAAGTTTGTTAAAATTGGATTTTCCACTTGACTTGGACCACCTTCTAACATATTTTTTATCATATTATCAGAAATTCCATTGTTATCAAGATTTCTTGTATCCTTTTCATCAGATATTGTTTCTGTTTCTTCATGAACACTGGACGATCCAAGTTTTTCTTCAATAAATTGGGAGATCTGAGGATCAGAAGCTAATTTCCCCATGATTTCTGGGTCTGTTATGAATTTGGCAATTATATTTTGATCTTGAATAATTTTTGCAACAATGCTTGGATTGCTAACTAATTTAGCAAGTAATCCAGGATCTTGCATCACTTTAGAAGCCAAATTAGAGCCCTTCGAACTAGGCTCCTTAGATTTCTGGCACATAATAGCTTCTTCCATGTTTGATTGTGGCACAATTGAAACAATCTGATTTGTACAAAATTCAACAGATTTTGTAGTGGTTGAACACTCCACATATGGCATGTATGGACTTTGTTCAGCAGCCGATGGCTTGAATGTTGAGTAATTTGGCAAATTACTTTCAAATCTTGAACATTTTGGTGAATGTGGAGATCCAATGGATTCTGGATATTTTTTCTCCAGTTTTTTCAACGTAATAATGGTTTCATTAGTTTTCGTTGATTGTACTTGATGCTCCTTTTCTGGTTCAAAATTATCGTTAGAATTAGCTGTGATGCATTCGTTCACTCGACTAGATGGATCCTTTTCAACATTTGAATCACTTAGATTGTACGAACTAGAATGACTATATTTTACAAAGTTTTGAATAGAAGTGTGTGATGAATCTTTTAACATTTCTAAGGTTTTACTTCCAGCTATGTCACAATTTTCTGGAGGACTCGAAGGACTTGGGACACTAGCAGCTGTGACAGGACTCATGCTATCCACTGTGGGCTGTTTGTTTGCATCAAGATCTGTGTATTTCTTGTCAGACTCCCAAAAATATGACTCTGACATAACAGACGCAACTGAAGCTACAGAAGGAATAGAGGTAGAGTTATCATCAAAATTCGAATCGTCTATGCTTTCTCTTTTCATCTTTGTCCCCTTTCGACTGTCAGAGCCTGGTCTCTTTTTGGCTCGATTTTGCTCAATTTTTTGCCGTTTTAGGACTTTATCTTCTTCAGACATGATATACTCTTTTCGCATACCGATACTAAAGCACTTATCTAATCTACATTTTTGGCAGAAGCGTCGTGTTACTGGTGTTATGCTACAATTTTCGCTGAAGGGGCAGCGAAAATCCTGAAACAGAAAAGGTTATTGATCACCATCTGTATCATTGGAGATAAGAGTTAGAAAAATTTCCTAAATTTATCAGCAGAAAAAATTGATATGGATTACGAGATAATAAGAAAGTAGCAAAGAAATAAATCCAATCGACTCTCCAGCTCACACACAATATCTTGAAAACCAAGAATATCTTTAGATCTTGATAAAACATACATATCTCTCTGCATAATAATCATTATGCACAAAACAACTGACTAACTCGCATGCGTAACAAAGGTTGTGAAACTTATGTTACACGCAGTACAGACTGAAGATAAGAAGTACCTTGTTTTTAAGGGCATTGCGTCGAAAGAAGGCCTTGCAGCTCTCGCAGGAGACTGCGTTGAAATTATAGCCAAGTGCTCGGTCTCCGCAGACACCACAGATCTTATTGGCTTCCCTGACTGCGTGTTCATCTTCCATGTCTGCGGGCACAGTGATCGAAGCTCAAGATAGAGACTCATCGAATGACATCTTCTCCAGAAGCTTTGGTGAACGCCAGCAACAACATTCGCAGTATATATAACTAACTCATCATATCGACCGGTTCGACGAACACTGCTCTCAAAAAAGCACACACCTTACACGAAGCCACTTGCCGGACTCGTAATACAGAGTATAGCTTACCACGTAAGGCAGATTATGTCGAATAAATCCGTTCAATTGACAGTCACTTATCAACACTTAACGCGTGCCACCCAGTTGTAGGTATAGCAGCACGTCGACTCTACTCTAGCTTTACTACGTAAGTTCATCGCTTGTATACTATCAGCCGTACGCTATATGAGTAGTCTGACTAATCCCGAGTCTTGTTCGTTTTTTTGCTCTTCTGAATTATAAACTTTGCTTATGTTGTTGTGTTATATATACATATGTGTAGGTATATATTTGTCTCTGCGCGTTTATTCGCTCATCGAACATCATCCGACAAAGTCCCCATTGATTTATGATTCATCGAGAGGCGCCATTTTTAAATGGATTTTCGTCTCGTCAGCCGCTCGTTATATTACGTAAATTATTGTTTATTCGTCCGCGATAACTCTGGCGATAATTTTTTAAAGAATTTGTATTAAACTTTAATTACGGCGATTAATTTCACTAACAGTACACTATTATTACTTTATTTAGAAACCTGCAGCAGACGCGCTTACGTTGGTAGCACTGACCTCGTGAAAAATATCCCCTAGACATCTAGGAACTTTCACACCAACAAGCACTGCGTCACTGCGCGGGAATTATGAAATGATGTTTCGCACACCAGACTGGCTTTCACACTCGATTTTGGATAATTTCTTTCCCAACTTGTTCGATCACGTGCTCATCGAATTTTCCAAGGTATAACGGTATCACGATAATTACGTAATATATATTTTAACTCACTTTTATTGCATTATTCACAGACTTTTCTGCTCTACCTAACGCAGCAAATGCTTCGCGGAATTGTTGAAACAAGTGTCTGCCGAATTCTGAACAACTTCTAACTGTATAACTGAAGACAATAAATTCTATTTCGAAACTGTGATGATGATGTCCAATCGATCGAAAAAATTCGGCGAATATATCTCGTGACGATTATTGTGTGATATATATACCTTTTTCGCGTTTGTGGCTGAGCGATAGCAACAACACACTGTAATGCTTATCTCGAAGAATGTTCTACCTATGCCGTTATCGGTAAGTACTTTATGAATATTTCACGATTCACACGTTTTTCAGATTTTATTTCAGATATTATATCGTTTCGAAACTTTCTTAAGAATCTCGAAAATTTTTTTCGTAATACAAAATAATATTCAAAAAACACTCGATATTTTCACACACAACGTTCTGTATTTCACTGGTCTCTTTCGATCTCCGAAGCAAAAAAAAAAATCAATTCCACACTGATTATCAATTCACAAATGAAGAAAAACTCGTCACTGACTCATGTATCCAAGACCGCGCGCGTAAACACGATATAGCTCTCTCGCCCATGTGTAAGAGAGAAAACGCACACATACCAGATATAAACCGTCCCCTCCTCCTATACATATACTATGGGTATTATATTAACGAAGAGGAGTATAACCGGCGCGTCGCTCTTTTTTTTTATCTCAGCTCACCGCTCGCGCTTCTCTTTTCCCTGCGCTCTAATACATGATGTATATACCTGTATATAATGAAAAAAAAAAGTTACCACGAGCTCGTGCTTAATCGGCTAATACCGGCCGATCGGCCTAATCTATTTCCTCGTCGGCTATGATGCTGATATACTGTCTGCAGCCGGTGATGCGATAATGCTAGACTGTGATATATATACAGTTATGTTTAATTAATCACTGCGAAATACTTTTTTAAATCGGCTTTTGATTGAGAGGGAATAATGTTTTGTCAGTGTCATTGCCTTTTGGCTGATCGTTTTTATGCTTTGGCTGTATTGATGCTACTTAGTGCTAATAATGATAATAGGCTACTGGCGTTGGGAGTATATATATATTATGTATATCGATCGTGTCGCTCCGTGTGTTTACATTCCGTGATTATAGATGTTGTAGACGCGGTGAATAACACGAAAATGTTTTTGAATTAAATAGGGAGTATTAAGGAGACGATTCCATATGCGCGATTTTTTATGTAAACGAGAATCGATAGTATATTCATTAGACCGAGAGAGCGAGTGTTTCTTTATTTAAGCTTCTAAATCGGATTCAAAACGCGGCCTTTTTATTAGATTTTAACTTTGGACATCACGAGCGTTACGTAGCTTATATGTATAGGAAATGTTCCTACTGCATTAAACTTACATAAATCAGTTAGGTGAATCGTGGCTTTTGGAGTTAATAATATAGTTTATTCTACGAAATTAAAATACTTGTATATATAACGCGTAAACGATAAAACCGGCCACAGCTGGCTTTTCACGAATTTCGCTTTTAAAAGTTCTATTTCAAAAGATATATATAATAAAGCCTGTGTGGTCGGAAAAGTGATGCATGTGACGGTAGCTTGATAATACTATTCACTGAGAGAATTCGTTACAAAGCGATGACACTAACGAAGAAAACTCTTATAACGATCCGGTGTACGTCATAAACCTGCTGCTATTCTTATTATATACAGTTTACGGCTCATCTTCATCACAGTAAAGCCATAGCCTTTGCGAAGCTACAAAATGAAATAACCGTTAAAACTATTAGCGACGATATAATAAGCTTCTGCTTTACTGTATAAGTAGTAAAGAAATACCAAAAATCTATTTAGATAATTTTCAATTAAACCGTTCGATTATTCCCAATCGACATTCGCTCGATTCAAATTAACGCGCTCCTCCTCCAGTCTAGCCCTTTTCAATATTTACCGAAAATAAATCTCTCTATAACTCGCAAGACAGCACAAGCCGGATATAAATCACACAGCGCAGCGTGATAACACCCCCCTGAATCCCCGGCGAAATTAATAAAAATCCCCTCATCCTTTGAGGCCCTTATATATATACATATATATTTACGAGTCGTGCTCTTAAAAAGCCGGTATATATTTTTCGAAAGAGAGAGAGTAAAAAAAAAGTCGCGCGTCTTCTGGCGGCGTGTGTCTAATACACGCGCGTGTGTCCCTCTCCAGCATCTCTGTCTCGTGTGCTCACGGAATCGATACCGGCTAAGCGGGTAGTTTTGCTCCCCCCGTAGGTGTGTATATATATACACACACCAACACATGCAGACACGTAGAGAGTGTGCGCGTCGAGGCCCTGACGCAGTTTATATTTAGAATTTACCTTTTACATCCAAGGCCGGTGGCTTGCGCGCGTTCTCTCTCTCTCTCTCGTCGCTATGCTGATGCTTTTACATTGTGCGCTGTATGGGCAACCTGGATGCGCAATTGATTTTTCCTGGCGTCCGGATGTGTCTTGCTTTTTTTTTTTTGAAGATGAGTGGCTTATGGGGATGGGCTTATTTGGAGCTTGTGTATTGAGTGCCGGCACGTGGTATATAATTGTTTGTTTGTCTATATACTTATATATACATATATATACTTGGTTAGGAAATAGAGGTGGGGTACACGTGCGTGCAAACTAATGCTATACGCGTATATATACTGTGTGATGTATGTGTTTCATCAGGGTTCGTAAACCACTTGAGATATCCGAAGCAAACACTTGAGCAAGTTTGCTTAAGCTATAGAGTTCGGTTTGGAAATTACTGGTGCAAGCGTTTGGATTGATTCAATTGTTTTCCTCGATTTTATCGAGTCTTTTGTGTTCTCTGATGTGTACTACTGCTACTTGATTTGAAGACAATTTTATAATTTTTTTTTTTTCATTTATTTGTTAGTGATCAGGAGGATAACTATAACGATTTAATTTATGATTTCCCATAGATAACTTCCTTTGAGTGTCCTCTAAATTCCTCCTAAATTTCAATGATACTGTTATTGTTATATTGACGCATCAACTTTCATCAATGGATGTCCTCTTCTTGAATTCCACACGTTCTGTTCTCCTTTTCCTGAATTCTATCGATGGCTCTTCTATTCTCAAATTACACATAGCGGTATAGCTGTGCGCTTCTCGTATTTCAATGAATGACGTTCTCTGCTTGAATTCCACTGGTGGCTATTTAAATATTTTCACATATCCGGTCATCTCCTGATGCAAATTGACTGATCGTCATCTTCATCTAAGACCCCACTAATAGTCCTTATAATTATACTCTATCTTGAATTTTCTCAACTCATCCAATATTTTATAAGTTTTCTAAACGCTCTACAAGCACGTAAAATTTTGAAGCACAACATTTTTATTTACCACACAAAATCTCAACAATTCCATCCAGTGATTAGCCCAGTAGAAGCAGCGGCGACTCACATAATAATCCCTGGCATACGTTACTATACACAGAGCAGTCAAGGGATCAGAAACATCATCGCGCGCTCGGTTATCACTCAACAGTATTGTCCCTTACTGTGGATATACACATCACCTACACACAACGGATCCAAAGCCGACACCTCAACACGTCCCCCGGATATACGTGCAGCCGTTATATACGTGCACACAAGCTAATATAACGCCTGGTCGAGATTGATTGATAATCAATTAGGACACCTCACACTGATTACCACACGTTCGCCAAATAATGAAACTTTCCTAATTATATCGCTGTATATAGATAAAAAAGCACCTGACTTTTTTTCGTTCGAAATTTCAATATATTTAAATATAGTTCGCGTGAACGACTATCGTGACGCAAACAATCATCCGGAGAGTAACAGGTGTTACACACTAATATATACGTTCTGTTTTTATCGTACAAAATTTCAACGCGATTAATCTTCGTGAATTTCCATATACATTCAGATCGAAATCCGTTACAATCTCGAGAGATATTCTCGCGTTCGTAAAAAAAAAATATCCACAGAGAGCCAGTGGAATATGGCTACAGCTGCAGGAAATAGCTTCCCGAGTCACGTGCCATTGGATTGTCCGCAGAACCGTGTAAGTGTAATATAGCCGGGGACGACGATTTTCCAGGACGATGGAGACCGAATGCGCTGCATATTCATAATAATGGCTGCAGATGCTGCATCTCAGATTTCTCTCTCGCGACGTTGATATTTGGATCGATATATCTGTTGCTTATATACATTTTACTATAAACATCTTATTGGATAACGTGTTCGGTATTCGCGAATATTCAATATATTTTGAGTAAAAAAATGGTAAATACAGTAGGTAAGAAGCTACTTGTATCAAAAAGGCGACTCTTTAAACGTCTTTGAAGAAGACAAAGTCGTCGCGGCCGACGTTTCCTCAGAGACCCGAAACTTCGCTGGGGAAATGCTCGTAATCCTCTCTATATACGTGCGGATACTCGAGAAACAAGCCAGAGAGGAAAAGAGCTCTTTTGCTCTTTTCCCTTTTGCATCGGTGCTATATATATAGTCTCTCTCCGAGGAATTGGGCGGATTGCGTTGCCGTCAAACTGGGGCATAAACACAATCTCCTGTGGACGTCGGGGCGCTTGCGGTACTACGCCCTCGATGGCTTTGAGGCTTCGTTCACTTGTTGATTAGGATTCTATATCATCCTTTTCTGCGTATATTTTTTTTCTTGGATAATTCCTGCTGAAGGATAACATAACGAGATGAGTAGTATATCGTTGCTCCTAACTAAATTTATATTATTTAAAAGAATTCCGAAAATGTAGACTTTAAGGGGGTCCGAAAGTCAATTAAAAATTCAAATTTCGCGCCACAAAATAGCAGACGATAAAAAAATTAATTGTTTCTACGTCTGCTATTTTGTGGCGCGAAATTTGAATTTTTAATTGACTTTCAGACCCCCTTAAAAAGGCTATTTTTCAAACGCATTATAGTTTTCGTTAGGAGCAGCGCAGTATAATTGTATTCGGCTGGAATATAGTGCGTGTAATGCTGTTAAACTTCACGACAAGCGAAATAACTGTGCTCTAAACATGTGTCTGACCGGATCCAGACAGTTTCTACTTGCACGTGTAAAAGCTTCGCATAACGGCTCACGTGTCGCAACTTTGTCACTACTGCGACACGACATATATGCGTATAGATATATATAGTACAGCAGCATTGAGAAATGTAGTTCATTTTTCTTGCCTTATATGTATTTCTCGGCAATATTTCTCTTACATATACCTATATAACATCAAAACGAAACTTTGCTGACTGACTTGGAGAAAAATACTGATTACACTTCGATTCCACCTCCACCACACACACACGAACTTGTAATAAGTATAACTCGAAATAGGCTTCTTTTCGTTGCGGGAGAAATTTTACCGGCTCGATTTCGAGTTTTCAATTTCTCGACCGCACTATATACCTACAGGTTTGCGAGAGCAGCTCTGCGTTTACTGCTCGAAGGAAGAAAAAAAAAGTTTTCAAGTTAAACGAAACGCCGGAAGTTCGTTCGGAAAGGATTCGGAGAGACGGTAATCCTCGAGGTCGGTTATATATTATTGTGTGAATCTTTTGTATGTATATATACTTCTGCTGATGATGACGCATTAAATAATAAATATCTCAAAAAGGATCGTCATAAAGTCGCGAAAAAATAAATTCAGTTTTATCACAGCAGAAATGTCGCCGAATATATCCCACTTCTCCGTTATTTCTCTTTCTCTCTCTCTCTCTCTCTCTCTCTCTCTCTCTCGCGATATAATAATAAAAACACAGTATTCTACTTATTCATTCGAATTTTTCCCAAGCGTGTAAAAATAGAAAGAGCAGCGAAGGGCAATTTCGTGTCGGAAGCTGCAAGCGTTCAGCCAACTTTCCCTCTGGGATAGCCTCTTTTCAGTATTTGCTTAATAATGAGACGGTGACAGCCTTGGCTTCCATTAGCCTCCTGAACAACCTGCGATCTATACTATATATTTCACGAAGATTCCATATACTTTTTCATCCTTCGTTAAATCTAACTTATCTATAACATCACCTCGTATAAGACAATTCTATATTAACTCTATATCGTCGTTCTCCAGACACATCAGCTTCGTATAAGAATAAAATCAAGAGAGAGACACAACAACAGTCTGTTGCTCTCTCGTTTTATATACGATAATGATGGAACAAGGAAAAATTCGCCGGGGATATATCTGGATATGGTAGTAGTGTGGGGACGAGTATACACGAGAGTATCGATTGGGCTACAGGTGGCTTCGCAGCGCCACGCTACGGTCGCTTATTAAATATATATATATATATATCATCGCTCTTCTCACCGACGCGACTCTGTTTCTCGCTTCGTTTGCCGCATTTGTCCTAACCGCGCATAGCTTGACGAATGCCTTTTTTTATTAGATATATATAAAGGAGGCCTCTTTTTTTCTCTCTTTGTGTTATATATTAGGGGCAGATTTTTCAACGGATGATGAAAGTCGTTATTGATTTTAATTCACTTTTCGTTTGAGGGGTAGACCGGTGTGTATCATTAGTGGACCATTAGTCTAATCGTTTTCGCCTGATGAATTGTAGATGGTTCTTGAATTATTAGCGATTTTTGCAGTATCGTTTATAAAAAATCTATAAGAGAGAAATGCTGTTTTTTTTTTTTGAAAAATAATGTCCGCTGTGTAATGGATTCTCTCAGTAGTGTACACAGCGTTTGAAATGAAAGTTTTTTAATTTGATTCCTTACTGCAAGCGTAGGAAAATGTAAATGTTTGGAAAAACTCGAGCAAAATGCTGTCGACGCAGTTAAAATAAATTCGTTATACATTTTGTTTAAGCGAGTGCGGTCATATACTTTGGTCGAAAAATTTTGTTACTTTTTCTTCTACATATAGATAAGAGGATTGGATACTTTCGGAAGACTTCATATTTTCATACAGTCCAGGCGAAATAGCCGAGGAGGTATAAAAGTTGGACTTTTAGCTGGGGTCTCTATCGTTCTCCCAAGGGCCTTATTCATCAGCGAAAATGTCAAAACTGCTCGGCTAAGAGATGGATCATTATTATTTTTTGGTCCTAGAATTTTTTTTTCGTAAAATTTTCCCTGGGAAAAGGAAAGTTTCGCGAGAGAGCTCTATACTAAGCGAATTTGAAATTTTGTAGAGTGATAAAATCGACGTATAATATACTGAGATATATAAGCATCTTTGGCTACTCTTGTATTTTTGTACTAACGAACGTTTGCGTCTCTGTGACCCAGTTTTGCAAAAATTTAAAATAACGAAGAATTACCATTAATAAATATCATATTTTCTCAGTAAACGTAAACCGCTTGAAAGTACAGACGTTTCAAAATTATACTTTTTGCAAGAGGAAAAATTTAAATTTAAATTTTCATGTTAAAGCAGTATTTTCACTTTGCATATAAGAATAGCATAAATAACGTTTCACAAAACGATGAATTATTGGAAAATAAATGACGCTTAAGAATCCAACCGTAAAGAGCATATAATACCACCAAATCGAAGATATAATTATTTTACAAATTTCCCGCACATTCCAGATGACAAGCCTCTCATAATGAGATTTTCCACATTTCACGAGTTCACCCCTCGAAAACCGCGAAGACGAACCAAAAAAAAGCTGCTCATTTTTCATCTCCATTGGAAATGAGCTTCATTTATTTAACCATCCTCAATACACACCGCGAAAATATCATAAAATCGATGAAGAATGGGACGTCAACGCGGATTAAAAGAAAGCGCGTGTCGTCGAGATAACTTTTTAATTGGATGGGCGGATCCTCTCGCACCAGGAGCTTTTTTTAAGCACGCAACGACGTTTAGCAGCGAAATAACTCGGTTCCCACTTTTTTTTTTACTCCTAATGACCGAGTCGTTTTAATTGGACGGATCACTGGTGTGTATTATATACCTGGAATTTAGTTGCTGGTTATTTTTATCGATTGATTACGTGTGTCCATATTTCGGCCTCGAATATACAAAGTGTCAGAAGCTCAGCTTTAAAGCTCCGGCTGCATAATGGCCGCGGCATAAGTACATTCACGCGGTCCTCGTAAACTGTAATCTGCCTCAACTTTCCGAACGCGTTTATGAAGTTTTGCCGAGCTAGGGAAATAAGCGATAAGAAGCTTAGGAGGTCGGAAAGGTTCTCTTTTCCTTTTAAGGGTTCTAGTGGAAATTTTTTTATATTTTTGCCGGTCTTCTTTTTTTTTTTTGCTCCGGAAAATCGTTGTTTGTTTTGCTCGAGTTTTCACTTTTCTACGGACGAAGGTCGGAGATATGTGTGCCAGTTCAAACATTTATTTTCCCGCTGACTTTCAGCAGAGGCAACATCAGCAGGGAGATTATACACGGAGCTTGAATTATTTCGAAAGAGAATTTCGGGACGATTGTACGTCGTTGTTTATGATATATGCGGCCGCTGCATTTTCACTATAAAAGACATTGTTAAAGTTGGTTTTATGTTATAAAAAACTGTAGCTGCGAGTACGTTAATTCTGAGAAGCGGTTTTCACTGAAGTTTTTACAAGCCAACGTTACATCCCTCACAAAGCGGTATATACTTAAACAAAGCTCTTTCGAGTTCTCTCGAATTAATAACAGCTGAATTATCACAAGGAAAAAGTTTATTTATATACACCCACGTATATAAACTCGAATTAAAAACGTCGAGACCTCGTCGTCTCAATCGTCTTTGGTCGCTTAATCCTAAAGGAAGGTCTATCCGTTTTTCAGGCAAACTTTTAATTCCGACAAAAACAAGCTTGCAGTATATACGTAGAGGCGACATTGAAAACTCGCCGGCGCTGCGGACTTGTTTTCTTTGTCGGCGGCGTCACGAAAGTTGGCTCGGGAATTTCCGGAGCTTTGACGAATCCTCGTACAAGGAAAGGCGTTCCGCGCAAGAGAGCTAGTTTTCCTTGGAATTTCAGCGCGTGCTGAGGATAAACGGCCCTGTTCTCTTCCAAGTATGAAGCTGCTCTCTACTATAGTATCTCTCTCTCTCTCTAATACTTTTGTGTTGATAAATGATGTTATTTTATATATATGTGAGAGGAAATGTGGAAGAGCTTTGAGTTTGAAGTGGTTTACGAGGTGCCTACTGCAAATTTTATTATCTGATGCGCTTGTCTCTTATAAATACATCACGTCTTCGCCGCAGCTTTTGGAGATGATCTGCTTATATGTTTGATGCTTGGAGGATCGATGCAAACTGAGCTGCAAAGCTCAGGGGCTAGATTCTATTTATAACGGCCACCAATTCGGGATGTATACACTTTGAGATGCGTCTGCTTGGGTCTCGATGCAAACTGAGACTATTTTGATATTCGTCGCTGTGTCCTTTGTCTTAATCAAATTGAATCGAAATTAAAATGGAAGAAAGAGATCGATATCTACCAAACTGTATACAGATTTTGTTAAAATTTCATGTTTACTGAAGGCTTTGTACTTACACTATAGAAAAAGAAATAAATTGTAGAGTACTTTTTTTTAAGGAAACTTTTTAGCCTAAAATGAAACAAATTTCAGATCTGGTCATCTGAATTTCAGATTTTCTTTTTGTAGTGTAGGTAAGCGTTGGGCGGCATAGACAAAACTTTTTTTTCAGTTTTCTACTCAAAGAATAATAATCTAATTCTTGCACATGAAAATTTTTGAAACACACACTGTAAATACAAACGCATCTTTTGTGAAAAACAAAATAAAATTATAACTAATTCATTCGATTCTATTGTTTACCCAAACAGAAAAAAAATATATAGGCTAAAATTAATTTAAAAAGTACTAGCTTATTTGTAGGCTATACATGAGTTATTATCATTAGGATACACACACTACAAAAACACAATATCCAGACTCTAAACCTATCTCCAAACAAGTTCCCAACACGTTTCCCCAAAACAAGAACGCAAAAGAAAACTGCAAGCTCTGTCCCAATTTCCCTTTTGATCTCAAGTTTATAATCAAGAATTTCGCTCAAATGAATCCAAAATATACATCCCCAGATTGTACCTATATATACATCAGACACATCCGTGAAAACGTTATATAAATACAGAAGTCTGACCAAGCGCATATCCACATCATCATCCCCCCAACAGACTCGAAGGCCATCGGCCCGTGTAAAAATTAGTCCAGGGGCTTCTCCGGCTCTTTAGGGCAGCTTTCAAAGAAAGTGTGAGAAAAGCCATATACATTCGTACTTATAATACCTAGCGTCTCCCATTCTACACGCCTACGTGCGCACGAAGCAAGTTTATAGATCAATATGGACGAGCTTTTCTCTCTCTCTCTCACTCTCTTACGCGCGACACACATCGGAAATCCTACCGGGATATGGAATGAGCGCGGGATAGAGAGCAAAGAGAAGATTTTTTCGCAACGTCTCACCCACTTTCACTCTAATCCCGGCAAATGGCATTTCGTGCCCCCAGAACGAGTCTTCTCCTTTTTTTTTCTTCATACACTCCTGTGTCTCTCTATATATATACATATACAGCAGGTAATATATGGAAGAGCGTCTCGATGAAATTTTTGTTCCCGAAATTTTCACTTAGCCTCGGGCTCGAGCGAGGATATCCTCGAGTGATTTCCATAATGAAGTCAAACTGGGGTACATCTTGTGAAAACCCCCCTCGCTCTCTCGTGAGAAACTTTCTGTTTCCAGGTATTTATTGATTTGTATGGGAGAGAGAGTTTCGCGCTGCACCGCAAACTTTTCCTGATGCCTGAAAAATTCGGAAACTATTTTCCCGAGAGCTTTAATTTAATCACTCGATGAGAGGGAGAGAGCTAAGTTTGAGTTATATATTTTTGTTTAGCTGTAGAGGATGACACACTGATTACTGTTTATGTGTGCTATACTGTGGAGAAGACGAGAGAAGGAAAAAAAA
Source organism: Cecidostiba fungosa (assembly GCA_900474305.1). Classification (NCBI taxonomy): domain Eukaryota; kingdom Metazoa; phylum Arthropoda; class Insecta; order Hymenoptera; family Pteromalidae; genus Cecidostiba; species Cecidostiba fungosa. The sequence goes on along the minus strand of UCOJ01000455.1, from coordinate 10,772 downwards.
AGTTTGTCGAGATTTTCCAAGATTCCAGAGTTTGACCTCAAGAGGACTAATTTACTTCCCGTAAAAATTGAGTGATAATCCGATGGATTCCCGATTAATGATTCTGCTGAACTTATACATTACCGAGTCGTCATGCTAGTGTGTTAATTGAACCGCCGGACTAATGGCAAAATATATACATCTTCCTTCCGTCTCGCCATATTTAATCATTTAGAAAGCAAAGTGAAGGATCATCATTAAACACAATGCAATGTGTGACTTTCACACGTATACAGCAATATAACGCAAGTCACGGTTAACGAAGCGCAAACTCGCGTTTCATCATCGTACGCGCGCCATTTTTCAAACATGACAAATACCCGATGACACGCGGCGGATGCACTTAATTTTTCTCGACACGAAGAAGATTCGACACGCCAGCGACAATTAGGCTTGATAAGCTTTCTTACAAAGTTTTGCGTCTAAGCTTCTTTTCCAGCATCGCGCGCGCGGCCCTGGGACTCTTTAACTACTTTGCTAAACTGCAAAAACGAATCTTTTTAATCTCGTCCTCTCCCCCTGAAAAATACGCACAACACAGAATTTTCATCTAAAGTGTCGAGGACATTACCGCAGTGTTGCAATTTATATAGATAACGTTTATTAATTTCGAATCGATGCAAACATCCAGATCGTAATATCAATACACAGACAGATGCAATAAAGCGTGTATAAGAAAGAAATAGCTGAATAAGAGAAAAGATTGACGTCGGGAAGAATCAAATCATGCGGACTGAATATTTCATATTTCTGTGTCGATCAGAGAGCTCCTCCCCCTCTCGGTGTGATGCGTATTTACTCATTCCATTACGATATCTCTCTCTCATTTCTGCGAACGCCGTAATGAGAGCCCACGCTCTCTCTACTCACGGAAAATCGAGAGAATAAGCCGAGGTTCTATAGAATTGGAAAAAAGATTGACCCGATGCTTCCCTTCTCTCTCTCTTACTATCAATAATCTCCTCGAAATGAACTTTTTCATCTCACTCTCTCTCTCTTATACTATCCAAAAAAATACCCTCTAATATCCTTTATCGCAAATTGATAAAAATACACCGCGGTTGACTGATCGCCGTGATATCAATTTCCTCATGAAAACAAAAAGCAAGTCGTTAATAACAAATCCCGCAAGCACAGGAATATAAGCCTATATAGGTACAAGTACAAATAACCGTTTCATCTCGTAATCCGACCATAAATCCCACACAAGAGACTCTATATTCCATCAAAGCTTCTCTCCCCTCACGGTCAGCCGTCTATATTTGCAATATCAAACTAGGCCGATATCAAAAAGGAAAAAAGCACAAACTTTCGAAAAAGGCCACCATCCCTCCCATTTTCCACATTGTAGTAGTAGTAGTGCAGATGACGAGGCTATAAGGAGCTGGTCTACTGGCGCTGTTGCTCCGAGAGAGAGAGAAAGAGGAGGGAGAAACTCGGTAGGGAGTCTGCGCGCGCCGGAGAGCGAGCTTTCTGCTGCAGCTCACGAGGCTAGCTCGACCCGCCGACAATGACAGTCCTGCCGCAACACCAAAACGCGCCACACAATCGTGAGTAGAAATTTTCTTACTCTCTGTCTCTTTTACATACTCAACAACATTTTATCTGATACACTCACATATATACAGACAGACACACTCGTGTTGTACACGGATTTTCATTGATGTTTTGCGTTATATATCTATATACATATTCTATATAGTGTGTCGATACATCACTGATATAAGAAGATCCATTATATGTCAGAGGATATACACGTCTCTCTCGTAGTTATGTATACCCCCCTTTTTACCCCCCGCAACGTTAGATTTTTACTGTTACTCTCTTATACTATTCTCTGTATTATCTACTTTGCGTATATACGTGTTACTATAAAAAACGGGACGAGCTTTGGCTCGCAGTGCGTTCGAGTGTTTTCTATATATACACATAGAATATTCGACATATAGCTGGACTCTCTGTGTATTATACGTTCCGAGTGTGTATACATATATCATCGGGACCTGTGGAATATGCGGCGCGTGCAGACACCGGGATGATATGAATAAGTGGATATAATTTCAAACTACTGCTAAAGTGTTAAACTATAATATATTACATAAAAAATCAATCCCACCGTGACTACATAAAACGAGTTCCGGGAAATAATAAATGTTGCATCGATCGCGTGTCGCACATATCCAGAAAAATTAGCCGCCACAGCAGTGATCGAGATCAGCGTCCGGGCCGACCGATAATAGAGTCTAGCGTGTGTGGCATTTAACAATCGGATGCCAAGCGCTCCGACGTGTAATTCCAGAGCGCAGAGAGTCGCGTGTCGAGGGTGAAAAATAAAGGACTTGTAGGAGCTGCCGATAAAAGTGTCGAATTCCGAGCCGGAACGAAGAGGAACGATCTCTCCAGTGTTCTGATTCTATCTCGCTCGATATATATAGTGTATACAGTCGATATTTGATTTATTCACTTTGATTTGATCGAGTGTCTTTTTTTTGTTACTTTTTTTATGCGACAACGTATATTTCGTCGTGTCCCTGTTGGCAGAAATTAATTTCGAAAGTAGTAGACGTCCCGTTGGCTTCTTAATTGACTGTATAGTCCCAGCAGTGTGTCTAAGTCTATATATAATACACTTGACGTTTTCGGCGCTATGTATTAAAAATTCAGTCGGACGAGCAATTACCTAATTAGCGCCAGCTAATTACACCGCCACAAGCTCGATGGATTATTTATCGAGAGAATTAACGTGTTCGACCGACTGTTTTACTTCCAATTAATACGGGAGCAGTGGACTTGAGTCGTTTTTTTTTCGGACGAAGAGGCGTGAAGCGTTATGTTTATATAGGGATTTTCGTAATTTTTTTTTGTATATGGGGGAGGATTGGATCGATATTATATATTTAGGTCACATCATTTATTCTCGTCGAATACAATCGATGAAGTCGTATTAATTAAATGTAAGTTTAGAATGGAAATACGAGGACGTATTATCGTTCAATTTTCTTTCGCTATATATATATATACTGTAATAATCGCGATGGCGAAGAGAGTATTTGAACTTTCGAGAGCGTAATATGAATTCCACGTTTAACAGCGAACACTCCGAGTGAAAGGAGTTTTATTCTTCGTGCTCCAAAATACATTTTTCGGTGTACTTTTCCCTCTTGTTCCTGCTATAATATACCATATGGAGGCCCGTAAATTCGTTCCATTACGTTCGCTTAAATATTCTATGGCATCGTGAAATATCGCTCAAGTATATATACATGCATATACACAAGCTCTCCTCTCCAAATGGAAAGTCGGATTCTCGAAAATTTATCGCTTATTAAACTTTCGACACGTCACAATATTATACGCTTTAGCATTGTGACCGGTGAAGTATCTATATATATTATTTACAGCCTTAAAAGCAACGCCGAGAGTGCTTGCATAAATCATCTATACAGAATAATGCATATATAACCTTTTATTTTTACATATCACGTCGAAAAGCAACACATCAGTCGGTCAAAACGTCGTCGTTTTTCCGGTGGTCGCATACACACACACACACACACACACACATCAGATAGAATCAGAGACAGCTTCTCCCACGAGACTTTCTTTCTCTCGTAATGCCATCAGTTGTATGAGGGGAGACTATATCGTAGCGCGTAATGAGGCGCAGCAACTCGCCGAGTCATAATCGTGTTTCAGCTTTACGGGTAAATGTGTCTCGCAGGAGAAAAGGACACACACACACACGTACAAATATATACGTCGTAAAGGGAGTTTATTATTGTCCGTATATATGTATACGGGCTACTGCGGAATTTCGACTAGCTGTTTATCGAGGGCACACAAAATCACTTTCCCGAGCGACTTTGGGCAAACATTTTCCTATTTGGCTGTGTGAGTTCGCTGGGAAATTACTCACTTCGGCAGATGTTTGACTGACGACTAGTCGTTATTTGGACGCGCGTGATGGAATGTGTGTACATGTATATATGTTGAATCTATCAAATCTTTACGATGGACTTTTTACGAGTTTGGCTGCTTGGCTTTAGAGTATCAAATCACGACGAAGCAGAGTGAGTTTCGATCTTCGATTCTTCAAATACGGTGGAATGTATTTGCATATTAGCTTCAAAATTGTGTGCAAAACGATCTGTAGCTACGTTCACTCTCCAAAAAAGCGCGCGCTTTTTGAAATCCTAACCTCAAAAGGAAAATCAACCTTCTGTATCACGCAATAGTGTGCTCGAAAAAACAACATTTAATCAGCACAAAAATAAAGCAATGTAAGAACAGTCGAATCGTGTCTCAACTTACTAGTAAATACAGTCAGAAATTAAACATTCAAGCCACATGTATGAGTAAAAAGCTATATAAAATTATTCACAAAACTTTTGTTGCCTCAACAATCCCGAAACATTAATCCAGCGTAAAAATACAGCCAACAGAAGCAGAGACTACTACTATACTCCCCGGTTATATAGCAGTATTGAATAAACGAAAAAAGGCATTGAAATATACGGTAGAGCGAGAGCTGAATGGATTGTAAAAGCAGCAGCGGCTTCTCGTGAATTCAGAGAGGATCATCTCTCTCGCTCTTTTCTACTCTCCTCTCTCCGCGCGCGGTGTGCATGCAAAACTGTCCCGGCCCCATTCACTCGCCTCGGTCAGTATTAGTGTGTGCAATGCGCAGAGAAGAAAGAGAGTGCAAGGGGCCACTGGGCCACAGAGCGTCAAAGAAACGCGAGGGAGGGATTTTTAAAAGGGAAAAAGATGAAGTGCGAAATCTCGCGGATGGATTTTTCCTATTTTATTTTTCGCGAAATTTCGATCGATGGCTTTATCGGATTAGTATTCTTTTTAGGATGTCGGAAAGAGTTTTTGCATCTGGTATTCATAGAAACTTTTCCTAAATCATTTACGCCCGCGCGCGGAACTTTCGAATGGCGATAATTTTTTTATTTTATTATGTAATGGAATTTTCATATCGCCTACTACTTCCGAGAGGCAACTTTTCTATAACGCAATTTTGACGCCCTGGTGGCCGGAGAAATTCGTGATAAAGTTTCGCCAACGTAATACTATCCTTCTGCAGTATATAGTATAAGGCTTCGTTCAATTTTTCTTCTTCGAAAGAATTAGCATTTGTTTTTGTTCTCAAAAAAAAATCAATCGATAAATTAATTACAGCACGTGGGCAAGTAATAAATTCGATCGCGGCAGCTGATAAAAACATTATTAATACACAAGCCTCGTAAAAGCCGCGGTGGCTCGTTCCCCCAATAAAAGCCCCCCATAATTGCAAACTTTTTTTAGTTCTAATAAAATAACAACGAAAAGCTTAAGAACAGAATGTCACGTTGAATTTATGTCTAATAAAACGACGCTGTAAAGTAACGCGCAGGAATAAAAGGTAGCGACTGGCACACAGGGCTGTACGCACTTTGTTTGTATATGAGAAAATTCGGCTGAAAAAGTATATGTATAAGTAAAAAATCGATCTCACCCTCACCGCGTGTCGAAAACAGGGTCGAGCTTTTAGGGCAGCGTCTCTGATCGCTCGGCAATTTTTGAAAGTCGAAAATCCGATGGGAGCGAATTTTTCACTGCGCGCGACTTATATACGTGCGCGGAATCCGTTTTTTTTTTATTTCCTCGTTTATTTCCTCCGCATTTATATTGTAGAGATAAGGATTGCGCGCAGTCGTATTTTATTGACAGAACGAGAGAAAGATAAAAGTAATTCGTTAGCTCTATAATCCGAGTGGAATAATTCGGATTAATCCGAAATCGACACCGGAATAAGCTTAAAAAAGTATTGACAAGTTCGTGAAATATTTTGCCGATAACTCTCGTATCGAGTGAAATTCTACTGCCTCTCTCGGAAATTGAATTTCAAATTATAACGCAGGGTGCGTTAATTGAAAAAATTGGCGCTAAAAGTCTCGCGGCGGCGGCTCTCTCGATCGGGACTATTAAACGCCACTAACGAGTTCGTCAAACATTTATACGGTAATCCGACGAAAATTGCCCGCTGGTCGAAAAGCGAATTTTCCTGTGCATCGAGAGAAAAATATAACTATACATCGCGACCATTAAGCCGCCACTGCCATACACTGTTTTAGCCGTTAGTGAGAGAGAGAAAAAGAACGAATTCTCGTTACGGCTCGTATAATACCGCTGACCTGGGAAATTCGACTACGTTTCTCTCTCTCTCTCTTTTTGTGCAATTTTTGCGCCCTTTTTACGCGCCAGTTGAGTCTCTTAATTTGACCTGGGCGAGAGAATGTCGTGTGCGCTAAAGACGAGTTTTTCCTCTCGCGCGCACGCGACATATTTTTCATTCGGATTGTTACCTTCTGTAAACGGATAATTTACTCGGAAGTGCGGATTAAATTTAAAACTCGAAATTTCGGGGTTAATTGGCTTTTGCCGAGAGATAAATTTATTTGGAGGAGAATCCTGGAAACAGCTGATATCGGTATTTATTTATTTAAGTAGATCTCTGTTCTATATATATACTCGACACACAGCCGCGCGTGAAAGAAGAAAACAGAAAACTAACTCTGGACATATAGTTAAATTAAACTTTTTTTTTCGCATCAAATAAACACTAAATTGAGTTAGCAACTTTAAAGCTTATCGATCGCTCGAAAACGTTTGTAATCGACTTACGCAAATGGCTCTAACAAACTATTTCGCGAAAAGCTCTGCGCTCCAGTTATTTAATTAAGTATATATACAAAAAAAAAAGAACACGCCGGTTATAGCGCTCGACCTATTGTTCGCTTCACATACACACATACACACATACTCTGACAAAAATTTTTCATATGCGACACATAAACTCGTCTATTGTAATAATTCACAATGGAATATATGTCTCGTCGTCCATTCAGTTCTCTCGCCGCGGCGTCAGAAACTCCGCGGAGGAAAACAGGAAATTACGCGCCGAGCAAAACTCGATGCCGATGCCCTACTTGAATGAGTGTAAGAATCCAGTCTGTGTTTCTGCTACAGCTAATTCCCTCGAGCTGTTTATATACTATACGTATATAGTCGGCCAAGATTTAATTAGCAGAGTCTTGCTTAAAACGGCCGTTTTCGCTTCGGTGGCTTCGATTTCCAATTTAGTATATATATGTATATATAGCCGACCCAGATGACATATATAAGTTGGTATATAATTTTGAATTTCTCCGAGTTCGCTGATGATGCGTTATATTCGCCGTCTCAGCTTTAGCTACTAATTAGTATACTGATAAACTTCGAGTATATATACGTTCGTAAATAATTATAGAGATTTTAGAGACAGCTGAAGTGTTGCGCGCGCTATTTATTCAAATTTATTTAAGCGATTCAAGCGAATCTTATACACGAGTACTGCAAGCTACTTCTACACTCTCATTTCGAGAACGACCTCATCGCATTCCGCGCAATAGACTACTAGTAGTAGTAGTCCAGAATTCGGCCATTAAAGTTTTCAGGACTGAAAGCAGGACGAGAGAGAGACTCTCCTACAGTTATAGAAATAATAATCAGCCTGCGGGAGGAACTTTTCGAGATAATCGTGTAGAAGCCGAGAATAGCCTTGCATTTGCATAATTTTCAAGCCGCTTGCACTCGCGGAATTACAGATCTCAAGCTACTCCTCGCGGGCGATTCGAAAATTGTGTCCTTTTTGAAGGAAAAATTCCGGTCACGTTTTTCCATTGAATTAGAAGTTCCGGTTATAACGAGAAACAAACTCGGAAATCTGTCGAGGGAGAAATATACTGTGAATTCATATATATAGTATTTTTGGAGCGCGCGCAGTTTAAAAAAGCACAACAAGGAGGAATACACGCTCAAAGGAGCGTAATGCGGATAAAAAAATTATAATTAACTTCGACAAAGCAGCCTTTGTAGCTGCTCCACACCGACGCTTTGTATTCTTTTTACCCTAGACAGCTCTCGCTCTGACTCTTCCTCTAGACTGTAGTATTACTTGTTATCTCTCGCGTAATTTCGTGTTTAAACGCGCGGCGAGTGTTCATTGATGGAATTGTGCAAAAATAATGGCTCGACTCTTTTCCTTTCTAGATAACGTCTCTCTAAATGCACTTGGTTTACCTCGTATAGTTCTTTTCATTTGAGCTTTTTGATACGTCGATTTGTTGATATAATTGATTCGATAGAAATACTCGCTGTTTGGATATGGATATATAAAAATTCGTTTAATAACGAAATACATCGGAATCTTCGATAAATTCCTGCGTTGGCTGTATACAAAAGAATAGCTATCGGAACAATTATATTTGGCTTTTAAAAATAAAGCGCTCGTCGCTTTTGTTGATTTTTCAATAAATACCTCAAAATTGTTCGTGTACGTTCGATAAAGGAACAAATGCGTGGATCGTCATAGAGAGTTTTGATGGGAGCGTAAATTATAATGACGTAGATTTTGGGCAAACCTCAATGTTATTATCTGTATTTGCTAAAATGAAGCTAGTATATATGTTTTAGCTTTTATACAATTTATAGAAACGTGCGATTGTTGATTCAGAGTTAATTTTCTATATATTAAAAGCCACTCGAAAATGACTAATTTATTATACTACATTTATATTATTGATTAGAGTGCAGTATTTCCGATCAAATTTAATTAAACTGGACCATATTATCATTTGCTCAACAACCTTTCACATTATATTGAACGCTCAATTATATACTGCGAGTTGTAATATACAGAACATATCATTGAGAACGAAATGTTGAATTCTCAGAGGACATCGCAGCGGTACGTACAGAGAAAGGAGAGGAATTTGCATGAGAAACAAATAATCTCGGCGAAATTGCGCGTCGCCTCGCGCGCACATCTACATTATAGCGCAGGGCAACACAAAGAACGCGCAATTAAGCGCGTCTTATTATAGAATTAATTAAACGCCGAAATTATCATAAATTATAATATAGTTTTGAAAGCAATTTGCCGGGCTTAATAATTGCTCGCGTCCCCGAGCGATTATTATAGGCTGTACATATGCCGCATAATATACTAGAATTATTAGGTATTTGCAACAATAGCTGTTGAAACTCAATTTAGCACGGTGTGTGTGTGTGTAGAGCAAACGTCGAAAGAGCAGTAGTCTCGTATAATTTATGGATGAGAAACTAGCAGTGACGCCTTTTTTAAGTAGATGAGACCAGGCTGTAGTCAGACTTTCGACTGTCAAACGATGCTCTGATTGCATAATTTCGGAGGGATAATAGAGGCACACGCGTATATCAGGAACTTTATATTTCGAATAATTGGTGTAGCTGAAACCTTCGGTTATTTCGCCTATAATAGATTTTCATTGGAAAATTGGAATTTCATGTATAGAGTTTTACATGTTACATGAGCATTGATATATAGGAATACATGAGATTCAATTTTACCCGCTTTTCAATCCCTTTTCCACGAAACGAGGTAAGCGAATTTCTCGTAAAACATACACAGTATATATATATTCGATAACACAAACAAATTAGGTCACACAAAACGAAATACAATAATATTCAAATCCTGCGTATATACACATACAGGTCGTTATTGAATTTTTCACGGTCGCTTTCCGTGCGCGATGGGCAAACTTTCGTTGGAAATCACTTTACGCCGCGGGGAGAAAAACGAGAATTTAATACACTCTCAGAGAGAGAAAAAAGTCATCTCTCTCTCTCCACACACACGATATAAAACGCAATACGCTCTATAGTCAATAAAACTGACTTTGCACTCGCTTAAAACAGAATTATAAAAAAAAAAACGACGAGAACTATATACTGTACGAGAGCCTATATAATACACACAAAAGGGCAGGTATATATAAAGAGGAATTCGCGAGAAAAAATTTCCGGTTCGAAATTCCTCGCATAATCGCTATACACATACTTGCTTATGCGGCCGAGCAAGAATTCTTCGATCGCCTCTGATACGCGCGCTAGTTATCCGATTCAATTAGTTCTCTCGCTCCAAGTGCGCGAGGAATTTCGAAGCCCCTCTTTCTCTCGTGTATATATATGGCTTATACACACCGGGGAGAGTTCGCTGAGCGCGCGATAATTCGATTATCGCTCGACTCTGCGGTGTATATCCTACTGCGCTTTCTGATATTTGTCCGACGGTTTGAGATGATATCGAAGAGGGCTTGTGTCGTTTTTTTTTTTTGTTTGATCGGCTGGAAAGTATAATTTTTATTCGTTCGACTAAAAAAATATATATACATGTATAAAAGTCGTTGAAAATTCATCAGAGACACGAAAACAAAGGGAATACAATCTGTATAGCTACACACACACGATTGGATATTTGCCGCGACGGTCAGAGAAAAAAAGAGAGGCTCTGATAGTCGTAAAAAACACAGAGAGAAAAAAGGGGTTAAAAGCGAGCACGGAAATTAATTCAAGAGCGGCAGGTGGTCGCGCATAAAAAAAGCCTTAAATAAAACATTCTCTCTCTCTCTCCCGTACATAAATATATAGGACTCCATGACGCGATCAATCCTGTGTATAAGTGTTTCGCGTAATGGCCCCTCGGCTTTTGAATATGTAGCGAAGCGTCGGGGAAAACCACAGCATTTTTTTTTTTCAATGTTTCATCGCTTTTACAGTTTCACTCGCGTTCGGTAAACAAACGGAAAAGCGAATTTGATCTCCGGCGAATAGAAATAGGTAAACAATGATATATATATATATATATATATATATATATATATATA